>JANJEY010000004.1:27154255-27172029 GCA_024703695.1 Erythroxylum cataractarum | reverse complement strand
TTAGGCAGTTCAGATTGAGTAGGATTCTGAATGTAACTTGGAAAGCAAGTTAGGATGCCTATATATAGCTCATTCGAGCCTTGCTCTTCTCATTCGATCAGAGAGAGCATTCTTTATATTCTTTTGAGGGAAAGTATATAAAGTTGGTTTTATACCGTATCTCTGTGCGTTCTTGTTGCCTTTGTTATTATTATTATTTTAAGTATTGTTTCTTCGAGTGTGTGCGAAGTAAACACTTTGAGGTGAGGGAAAGGCTGAGTCTTTGATTTAACGGATTTAAGCGAGATTGTCGTACAAAGGGTGTGAGCGAGAAACTTCGGTGAAAGTTTGAGTTCCTAGAATACCTTTGTAACAACTGGTATCAGAGCCATAGTTCGGAATGGCAGTGGGCACCTTGACAGAACAGGTGTCTAGGGTGGAGGCACTCATTGGTCCTATTCCTAAGGGGATGAAGAGGTCAATTCCCACAATACTCAGTTCGAGATGATGAAGGCATGGATCCAACAATTGCAAGAACAGATGGGAGAGATGTTGAAAACATTGGAGGATGCTCAATTCGAGATTACCATCATAAGGCGTGCTGTTGTAACTAGTGATGGAGATCGGGCCGAAAGCTCCACACCACAACTTTCATCTGTGAAGGTACATAAACCAAGGGTGTTCGAAGGCGTGCGGGATGCTAAGGTGTTGGAGAGCTTCTTGTGGGATATGGAGCAGTACTTTGCGGCTACTAGAGTATCCGATGCTGATAAGGTCAATGTGATGGCCATGTACTTGGATGGAGATGCCAAGCTCTGGTGGAAGACGAGGACCTCTGCGGAGATCAGCGCGGGTAGAGTTCCTGTGGGAACGTGGGTGCAGATGAAGAAGGAGCTAAAGGATCAATTACTTCCTATGAATACTTCTTGGCTGGCGAGGGATGCCTTGAAGTGGCTCAAGCAAGATGGATCAGTAAGATATTATGTTAAGTCTTTTAGCTCTCTAATGTTGGATATTGAGAACATGTCAGATAAGGACAAGCTCTTCAATTTCCTATCCGGGTTACAACCGTGGGCTCAAATGGAGTTACGGAGGTAGAATGTGAAAGACATAGTTGGTGCAATCGCACTGCCGATGCCTTAGTGGATTTTCGACTGGCGAAAGACTCTAAGGCAAGCTCCCCGAATTCTTCTAAGGGCAAAGGCCACGCCCAACAGGAGAGGACCGAGGGGAAGAAGAAGAAGGATTCCAAAAAGGAAGACTTCAAAGGAAAGGGCAAGCAGAATGGGGGCTCGAAGAATGGGGAGACGTCCTCGAAGAATGGCAAAATTGCTTGTTACTTGTGCGGCGGTCCACACTTTGCTAGAGAATGCCCAAGGAAGGAGAAGCTGAATGCCCTGATTGCCGAAGAAGATGGTGAATCTTCGGAAGATGCGGCGCTAAATCCGATTGCCTTGTTTAATGCGGTTAGTATTGAGTCAGTTCCCTTTAAAAAACTGATGTACATGGGTATATAGGTTGGGGAAAAGGACGTGACTGCAATGGTGGATACTGGTGCAATCCACAGTTTCCTAGGAGAGAAAATGGTTTGAAAGTTGGGCGTAAGGGTGTCCAAGGCTTCGATGAAAATTACAACCCCTGCGGGTAAGGCACAAGCAGTTGTGGGAATTGCTTACAATGTTCCAGTGAGCATTGGAAGTTGGTGTGCCAAGATGAATTTCATCATCATACCACTGGAGGATTTCGAGATGATACTGGGGATCGATTTCCTTAAAGCAGCAAAGGTGGTGCTGTACCCAAGTTTGGGAGGTATGATGTTAATGAATGAACAAAATTCCTCCTACATGAATTGTTGTAGGTTCAACAATGAAGGCTACAACATCGGTAGGATATGTTTCGGCTATGAATATTGTGAAAGGGTTAAAGAAAGGCATGGAGACCTATCTTGCTGCCAAGTGGGAGGTCAGTGAAGATCACGTGGTAGAAGTCCTTGATGAGGTTGCAAGTTTGTTGAGGGAGTTTCGGGATGCGATGTTGGAAGAGTTGTCGAAAACTCTTCCCCCTCGTGGAGAGGTAGATCACAGGATCGAGTTAGTTCCTAGAGTGATCCCACCTGCATGTGCCCCATATAGGATGTTCCCGGTGGAACTGGTGGAACTTCAGAAACAACTTGGTGAGTTGTTAGAGGCAGGGTTCATCCAATCATCAAAAGCTCCGTACAACGCCCCAGTATTGTTTCAAAAGAAGTAAGATGGTACACTGAGGATGTGTATAGACTATCGAGCATTGAACAAGGTAACGATCAAAAACAAGTATCCGGTACCTTTGATTCAAGATTTGATGGATAGGTTGTCAAGGGCTGAGGTGTTCACGAAGTTGGATCTTCGAAGTGGGTATTGGCAAGTGCGGATAGCCGAGGGCGACGAGCAAAAGACAACGTGCGTAACACGGTATGGATCCTACGAATTTTTAGTTATGCCGTTTGGATTAACTAACGCCCCTGCTACATTTTGCAACTTAATGAATGACGTGCTATATGAGTTTTTGGATGAGTTCGTTGTGGTCTATCTAGACGACATTGTGATATATAGCGCGAATATGGCGGAACATGTGGAACACTTGAGGCGAGTGTTCGAAAGACTGAGGCAACATAAGCTCTATGTGAAGATGGAGAAGTGTGAGTTCGCCCAGTTGGAGATCAGATTCTTGGGTCACGTGGTGAGCAAGGGTCAGGTCAGAATGGATCCTAAGAAAGTGAAGGCAATAGTTGACTGGCAGGCTCTTACGACAGTACGAGAATTGCAGAGTTTTCTCGGCCTGGCAAACTATTACAGGCAGTTCATAGTAGGATACTCCAAGAAAGCGGCGCCATTAACAGACTTGCTAAAGAAGAAGCAAGAATGGTGTTGGACGGGTGCATGTGAAGAGGCATTCGGAAAACTTAAAGCTGCAATCTCAACCAAACCAGTGTTGAAGCTGCCCGAGTTCGATCTTCCATTTGAGGTACATACTGATGCTTCGGACAGAGCAATTGGTGGAGTCCTTGTACAGGAAGGTCATCCAGTTGCATTTGAGAGCCGAAAGCTCAATGGTGCGGAGCAACGGTACTCGACCCACAAGAAGGAGATGCTTGCAGTGGTGCATTGCTTGGATACGTGGCGAGTATATTTGTTGGGAACCAGGTTCGTTGTCCGAACAGATAATGTTGTTAACACATTTTTCAGGACCCAAAAGAAGTTGTCCGCAAAACAAGCCCCGTGGCAGGAGTTCCTTGCTGAATATGACTTCGTGTGGGAGCATAAATCAGGGAGGCACAACAACGTGGCAGATGCTTTGAGCAGGAAGGAGGTATTTGCGGCCCTTTATTCGATCACAAGGGTGGAGTCTAACCTGTTGGAGCAAATCAAAACGGCAGCTCCGCTAGACACCATGTACTGTAAGTTAATTACTCAAGTAAATGAGGGTGTTGTACGTAGATTTTGGCTCGATGATGATGGGCTATTGATGACTAAGAGTAGTCAAGTTTATGTGCCGAGCTTTGGTGGATTGCGGAAACAATTGCTGAAGGAGACGCATGACTCGCAGTGGGCTGGTCACCCAGGAGTCCAACGGATGCTAGCGCTCCTATCACGTTCCTACTTTTGGCCGAAGATGGAGAATGACGTGGAATGTTACGTCAAGACGTGCCTTGTGTGTCAGTTGGATAAACCGGAAAGAAAGAAGGAAGCCGGTTTGCTACAACCCTTATCCATCCCCGAGAGACCTTGGATGTCGGTCTCAATGGATTTCATTAGTGGGTTTTCAAAGATGGACAACATGGCATCAATCATGGTAGTTGGTTGATAGATTCTCCAAGTATGCGATCTTCGTGCCAACTCCTGTAACTTGTCTCTCAGATGTTGCAGTCGAGTTGTTTTACAAAAATGTGGTCAAGTATTTCGGAGTATCAACAGATATTATGAGTGACTGAGATACCAGATTTACAGGCCAATTTTGGACGTCTCTTTTTAACTTGATGGGTTGTGAGTTAAAATTCTCAACGGCAAATCACCCACAAACGGATGACCAAACTGAACGAATCAACGATTTGTTGGAGGAGTATCTTCAACATTATGTACATGCAAGTCAACGTAATTGCTTGAATTTACTTGATACTGCACAGTTTTGTTATAACTTGCACAGATCTTCAGCCATAGAGAAGAGTCCCTTTGAGATTATGTTGGGACAATAGCCTCTCACTCTACTAAAGATTACTCAACAAAGGACAAGTCGCAAATGTCCTGCGACGCATAAGTTTGAGATGGAGAAGCTAGAGTTATTGGATGAGGCAAGGGACAGTCTTCATAAAGCTTCTCGATGGATGAAGAAGCAAGCAGATCTTCGGAGGAGACCGCTGGAGTTTGATGTGGGAGATAAGGTTCTATTGAAACTAACCCCACAGATTTGGAAGAAGATCTCGAGCAAGCAAGTACATACGGGATTGGTGTCGAAGTACGATGGACCGTTTGAAGTGCTACAGAAAGTAAAAAACGTGGCGTACCGATTAAAGTTACCTAAGCGGTTAAAGGTAAACCCTACCTTTCATGTTAGTTTTCTCAATCCTTACTATGAGGATGCATAAGATCCGAATAGGAGTCAAGTGAAGCGTGCACCACCGATTGTGAGAAAACAGTTCAAGGATCAAGTGGAGGAGATCTTAGACCACCGGACCATGGGTCAACATACGAAGAACCGACGGATCGAGTTCTTAATCCAGTGGAAAGGTAAATCTGTCGCAGAAGCTACGTGGGAGAAAGATACAATGGCAGTTCGAAGATCAGGTGAACACCTACCTTAAGACTAATTCGACAATGGTGTCGAATCCATCTAGTGGGAGTGGATTGTTAGACCCCTAAGTTTCGGAGCACTTCTCAACGACCTTCATGAAGAGCCTTAGGAGGAAGGTTAGCTGGATTCACGCATGAAGGAGGCATGCAAAAATACTAAGACAAACGTGGGCAAGTGGAATCGAACTTGATGCGAATTTTGATAGAGCATCAGACCTTATGGAGATTGACTCGACCCAGGCTAAGGTTTTGACAAACTTAGGACTTAACCTATGCTCAAATGAATGGATCACCACTAATGGACTTATTGTGGGAACATTGGATCAAGCTAAAGTGCAAGTGGGCTTCGACGAGATCATATTGCATCATCAACGGATAAAGATCGTGGGGAGATCTTGGATGATGTGGTGATGACTGAAAGTTAGAATTGCAGTAGAATTGAACGTCTGAAGATAATAGAGTTCTTCGAGGACAAAGATGTTAGTTTGTGAGTTGAATGTAAACTCTATATTGTTGTTATCTTATCTTATCAGTTAGAGTTCTATTTAGATGGGGCTGTCGTCTAATTGATCCATGTGATGTAATCTGATAAGGATAAACATGATCTTAGCACGATCTTAGATAATTCAAATTTAGTGGAAATATGAATATAACTTAGACTCCAAGTTAGGATATCTATATATAGCTCATTCGAGCTTTGCTCTTCTCATTTTCAGTCAGAGAGAGCATTCTTTGTATTCTTTTGAGGAAAAGTATATAAAGTTGGTATTATACCGTATCTGTATGCGTTCTTATTGCCTTTATTCTTATTGTTCTTATAAGTATTGTTTCTTTGAGAGTGTCGTGAGGAAAACACTTCGAGGATTGGGAAAGGCTGAGTCTTGTTTTAACAGATCTAAATGAAACTGTCGTGCAAAGGGGGCGAGCGAAAAACTTTGGGTGAAAGTTTGAATTCCAAGAATACCTTTGTAACATCTACCATGCTCTTTTCAGTATTTTTGTAACTGAACCCTTTGTTTTTTAGTGTTGAGGATGCAACCTCTGTGGTTTGATGAAACCAGCACAGAGGAAAAGCAAACGTAGTAGAGAGGAGAGATTTTGTGGTAAATTAGATTCTCATTATCTTAACTTATTTGTATTTTATTAAATACGAGCCTGTTTGGTTTAACTTTTATCAGTAGAGCTTTTATCAGTAGAGCTTTTATCAGTAGAGTTTTTGTCAGTAGAACTTTTCTAAGAAGAGCTTTTTTTAAAAACCAGTTGACTATTTGGCTGTCAATTAAAAAAACTTTTTTAAAAGAGTTTTATACAATAGACTGTTTGGTAACATAAAAATAAAAAGCACTTTTATTAATTTTAGCTATATTTTATTTTATAAAAAAATTATTTATACTAAATAATATTTAAAATATACTAACAAATTGTTCATCAACGCAGACAGTATGCTATATAATATTTAAAATACATATAATATTTAAAATAATTTTATAAATATTTAAATAAAATTATTCATCAATGCAGACAGTCTGCGTTGGTCTGCGCAGGCATTGTTCAACGTACACCAAGGTCTGCGTTGATGAACAACGCAAACGATACCGTCTGTGTTGAAACAACGCAGACGTGGTCTGCGTTGCTCATCAACACAAACGGTATATCGTCTACCGTCTGCGTTGATGAGCAACGCAAACCAGATTGAAATGTTTTTATTTACGTAAGTGATGGAAACTTATGAAAAATTTGCTTCCCGAAAATGCTAAAATTTGGGCTTTTCTAAAAAGCTTCAAATTTTAGTTTTTTAAAAAGCTATATTTTAGTTTTTTCAAAAGTTATTTCTACTTCAAAAATGTTTTTGAAGTTTGCAGCCAAACATCCATCTTTTTCCGAAAATAACTTTTGCAGTAAAAAAAAATACTTTTTGAATTTTCAAAAGCTGAACCAAACAGGGACGTAATAGTCATAGACAGTTGACATATTTATGTTATAGGAGAGTACGAAGATACATTCCTTGAATGAGCAAAGATATTTTATCAATGTTATATTTATAATAAATTATATTTTTAATTATTAATTAATATTTTTAAAAATTCTTTATTAATATTATAAAATTAGTTGAAATTTTGAATTTAAGATATAATGTATCTATAAAAAATACTAATCAATAAAGTTTAAGATCTAATAATAAATGCATAAATCAGAGAGGCAAAAAGAAAAAAAAAAAACTATCTACTGACGACGTCTTGGTACTCAATGAGGCCTAATAACAGATATCCATGTACAACGATTCGTCCGAATTCGTCCGATGGCCAGACTAGACTGATACCATCAGACCGCTTCAGAAACTCTCTGAGAGTGAGAGGATTGAACAAAGCTACACATAAAGTGTATAAAGACAATCACCAAGCCATCCCTTTTGACTCAATTCGCATTTTGTTGATGTGTGATCTTACGGCAACATTCTAAGTTTATCCATTCACCAAACAGAAATAGCACCTGTGGCCCCCGGACGCAACGTACATGGAAGGAATTTTAAGTATGATGGCTGCACAATTAAAAAATGCCTATTTTTCATTGGAGAACTATAATTTAATAGATACTGTGTTCATTTACATTAAATCTATCCCTGTGAAATGGAAACTGTTGGAGCAATAACAACAATCTTTATAACACTATTGGAGTGGGTAGGCAAATCATCGTCCCATGCTCGTGGCTCTCCGTCGGAATCGGAATGACAAGCTTTCTACATTAAAAGACAAAAGCTTGCTGAAGATGAAAGAAGACAAGCATATCAAAGTCGAAGCTTTCACGGGATAAGGCCATAATTCATTTAGTCTGATCTTGGTCTGTTCGGCCCTCCTTTATGATTGTTATATAACGGTAACAACCGACGCGAGCCATGCTTCCTTCTGCCATAACACCGCCAATAAACTACCAGAATTGCCGCTATAATACCTAGTGGGACTGCCCATCTGTGTCCAGTCAAGAAGTAGAACAGATCAAATGTGAGATAATCACATTTTGATAATCACATTTTGATGTGCTTTTGCGAGGCAAAAGAGGAGACATGAAGTTACCTGTCCAAATCAAGTATAGGGCTGTAGACAAGTGTTTCCCAAGTTGATACAATAAAATGCCAGATTGGGTTATAATAGAGAGACTCTGCGGACCAAAACATTCTTGTGTACGTCTCTAAGAAGATGAAAAGTATCCATGCACCCATTTCTATTAAGATGAATTTTACAATAAACCGGCCAACTACCACCATGACAAGGGAGAACACCACCAACCAATTGAAGAGTCTGTGGTTGTATTCCTTTATAAACAGAGCTTTTGATTTCCCCAACAACTGCATATCCACACATAACAAAATTGGTGAATGAAAAAAGGCAGAGATAAATTACCAAGGCTACGCCTGACCTTTATCATGCGATGCTCATAGTTTGCTTTGGAAGGGCCAACACATTCCTGTTCAAAACTTTGGTTGCATTGCAGGAAGCCTGCATTGAATTTTGCCATGGAAGGAAGTTTGAGAACTTGAAGTTGGTCCATTTTGTCCTCACATCTAGTATACAGGGCCTCGCAGAGCTTAGCTGACTGGTATTCGTTTGCAAGTATGACATTTTTATAAACCTATAATAAAAAACCCATAAGAAAGATTTAACTTGAGTTTCAAAGATGTTGTAAGCTTTACTTTCCCAACACTTCTTTACGAATATAAAAATTACCATTCTACGGGTGTCTGGAAAAAGGAAAACTATTACAGGATAATGCCTATGAACCTCTAAACTTAATATATTTGTATTGACAACTGAAAGATGCAAGGCAGGAATAAAATGCTTTTGTATTATTATTGATTTCCATCCTCTACCAAAAATCCTGCTCCTCTTTTGTCAGTCCAAAGAAATAAGCTCTCGTTATTATCCGTACACGTAGGACATGCAAAAGAACGGTTTTCCACTGCTAACATAATTAAACATATTAGAGCTTACTGTGGACACCCCAGACATGAAGATCTTCAAAAATTGCATTCAATACAAGGCCTTAATTGTAAGTTGTGCAGCCCATATTTTAAGCATATCTCTCTCAATTAACAGTTGTTTTTCTTCATCCAAACCCACAAATCAAATTATTTACAACCTGATGAGCAACCATCTTCTCTGCAATTAGTCTGATGAAGCCCCAAAGTTGTTTTCGAAATAAAAGAAAGAGAACTGCAAAAATAAACCTCATAAAGGTCCTGTAATCCAAATATGTACCTGTTCTAATTCTTCGTCCAATTGGACCACTGATCTTTTTGCATGACGACGGCCAAAATGCTGTTCATCAAAAATTCTCATTGCTTGCTCTCTGGAACTTTCATGGGCATCTTGCAAAAATTTTTCTGACATTGGCAAATGTAACTTTGCCATTGTTCCAGTGTATAGTTTCAAACATTGATCAAGAATTCCTTTGTTAAAAATCTGTACAAGAGAGCCAGTTGATGGGATCTCTCCTTTATTCAAGGCATCAAGTATCTGAAAGACAAGATGAAAGTTGAGGAACATTGAGAAAGTAGCTTAAAAACGGAAACATAATCTTAAAATTTTAAACAGTGAATGGCTTTGAAGCTCAATCCTAATCAGATACATTAATGTGAAACCAGAAAAAATCCAACTCAATTTCCACACAAGAAGTTGCATATCATCACAGTTCACCTAATGCAATTTAAGAGGCTTGATTTTCTCAAAGCACAAGAATTCTTTCATTCAAAAGGCTAGATATCTCATCCAGCTACCTGCTCCAAGAAAGCTACAAATTCCTTTCCATTTAGAGGCTTTCCCTGCACAATCTTTGGATGAATGATGCTAGCGACAAGGTTTTTCAATTGTTCCCTTTTCTCAACATATGCTTGGTCAAATTCACCATCCTTCATGTCACAAAGTTTTGTCCGCTGGAGATGCGGCTGTCAATTGAAACCAAAAACAGTGAATGGATTGGTTAAGGAAATATGCAAACAGAAAGCAAGCATTTTCTACAGTCAAAAAAGGGTGGTATTGAACATCTCGTGATTATGTAAAACAAAGCATCTCTCATTTTTTTTCAAGTAATATCTTCTTGACAACTAGATGGCACATGGGTATCTACCACCCTCATGATGCAAGAATGTTCTATCCTCAAAGTAACATTTGAGAGAATCTAATCGATTAGTATATATAAATTGGCCATAATAAAAAAGTTTACCATCCATAGTCCGAAAGAAGTTCATTTGCAGGCAGCTCACCAAATATTATAGTATCATTTGCAGGAAACTCATCGAGTATTACAGTATCTCAAAGGGTCACCAAGAAAAGTATTTTGTTTAAGACAAATAGAGGTCTAGTACTTGAAGCATATTCCAATGCTGATTGTGCAGGATCAATTGTTGACAGCAAATCAACTTCAGGATACTGCACTTTTTTCAATGGGAACCTTATGATGTGGAGAAGTAAGAAGCAGAATATGGTAGCACGATCTAGTGCAAAGAAGGAATTTTTGAACAACAAGCCAAGATGTGTGTGAACTACTTTGGTTGAAAAATATCCTAGATAACTCGAATATTAAGTAGGATGGCCCAATGAGACTACCATAATAATAAATATGTGACTAATATAGCTCATGACTCAATACGATGTGATCAAACAAAGCATATTTAAGTTGACAAACACTTCGTAAAAGAAAAACTAGAGAGTAGTTTGAGTTGCATATTTTATGTAGCTATAAAGGATCAACTTATTGATGTAATTACCAAAGGATTAAGTAGCTCAGTTTTAAGATTATCACATCCACGCTAGGAATAGAGAATACCAATTCACCAACTTGAGAAGTATGAGAAAACATGATTGTTTTAGGATTTTAGTATCTTTTTAAGATTTCCTATGTGATTAAGATATCTTATATTTATAGGATCTGATTATCCCATGTAATTATGATATCTTATGGAAACAACCTCTTTGGAAAACTAAAAGGAGAAGGTTGCGTATATTATGACTCTCCCTAGACTTCCGCAAAGTAGGGAGCCTTATGCATTGGGTACGTTGACTTTCCAAAATCACGCGTTTTAGCGGGATTCACACTGAGTATTGTTTTTGTTGTAATTATGATATCTCGTGATCATGGGATCTTATTATTTTTATTTCCTTTTTAGTTGTTAGAGTAACATATATATAATTGTAAATAAGCAACGCAGAAAATATTCACTTAAATAACAAATTCAATCAAATAACACTAAAATAATTCATAACAATTGGATTAAATTACCAGCCTATAGTATGTGCCTTACTACAAAACAGTCTCGCTGTAAATTCCCTAAATTTAAAGAAAATAATTGTGGATGACCTTTTTAAATCTACTAAGTGAGGCACTATTTATCAAACAAGATGCTTTTGCATAACTTTGTGATAACAAGAAGCATTGTAAGTTATTGTGTTGGCCTATGTTCCCTGCATATACATGGATGGACAAGGTGCCTTCAACGCACACCAAATCCTGGAAGAGACTAACATGGTAAAATCATGAACATCAAACTTCCCTATGAGATTTCTTTAGACAGTAGATCCAAATGCTCTGGCGACTTTAGCTACAGACACTAATATTCATGCACAACTCTTTCTTATGAAGCAAGAGAAATGGGTATCAACCACAACATATAGATAAATACAAAGAAAAGTTAAACATACTAAATCACGAGTAATTGAATTATCGAGGCAGAATAGAGACATTACATTTTCATGAAAATGATCCTCTATTGAATGGGGCAAGGAATATGTTTAAAATGACAGAAACTTTGCAACAATGAAGCAAGCAGAACTCAAGGACATTATAATAAATGCAGCAAAAGATTGGTATACCATACTTGAGGTAGGCTAAATCCTGTACTATTATCACCCATGATTGCTAATGAGTCTCGGATCTGGTTAACCTGATAATAAAACACCAAAAGAGTAATATACTAGCCCCATAATCATAAAGGTTGAAGATGTCATAAATGAGGAAATAAAGTACCAGATCAATATTTTTGTTCCCTGCAAAGCAGTCGAAACAGCCCTTATCAACATTTTTTTTTTCCGAAAAATAGGTATGTCAGTGAAATCACATCTTTGCAGCTGGTAAAAGAAACTAACCATCATTATTAGGGACATGTCGAAGTGCCTCATTCACCATTTCTTGCACTGATTTCCCTTCTGCAGTTAATAAAAGAAAATATTTTATTTCCCTCTCAACCAACATTAGCAGAATCTTACATTCAGAAATGGCCTCCACATAAATAGGTTTGATGCAATGATTTCATGTCCAAGCTAGACTTCCCTAGCAAGAAGCAGGCAGATAAGTCAAACCTACTTCAACGAATCCTAGAAAAGATCTACTGCCTTACGTAAAAAATCACGTTGAATAAGCCACAGAAGTTTTGCTGGTTCAAAGGCAACATCCTGGCCCTGTAATGCATCAACAATCCTAATTCACATCAGATAAAAAATTCAATCCAAAGCAAGTATTCGCAGATGCATCTAGCAAATTACCTTCACCCTGCTCCCCATCAGGTGATTATTAGCAATCAGAGAACAAATGTCAGTAACGTTAAAGGAATAAGTTTGAAAATTTAAAGGAGAGATCTTGCAAGATGAACCAAAGGATAGTATGAGGACAAACCTCCCATAAAATTCTTCTGCAATTTCAACAGCAAATGACAAGCGAGATATGTCGGCTTCTCTGATCTAGAGAACACAATGAGAAGCCATTACGTATTGTCAATACAACCATTGAAAATGATAAAGCTCAAAGACAAAAGGCTGATAACCCAGTGCAACAATTAGAATTATTTAATAAACTACAATGTAGATTGCTGATTTTTTTTTATATTACCTTAAAAGGAACTCTGGTAACTGTTTAAAAATAATCTACACAGTGATTTTGGCTCTAAAATCAAGAAAACGTCTTTAAATATTTGTCTGGGTTTACCCGGTTACTTTCAGATAAAGACTGATCAGGAACCAAAGCACTCAAAGCCAACTGGTAAAAGGCCCATCAACTTTCGAGTTGCATTTTTGACATTGGTTACTATAGTAGGAAATGAATGCAACAGTTGCCAAGCTCATAAGAATGCATATTTCACAAAAATGAAGATGCATCATAGCATTCTCTACTAAGATGTATCAAATCATACAACAATAACAACAACGACCACGTCCTAATAGAAATTATGCTAAGATGCAAGGTCTGAAGAGGTCCAGTAATACGCAGTCTTAAACTATTAGAGAGGCATGTGTCAAATCATTCTCAAGAAGGAAATCATCAAGGGACCCAAAAAAATCAACTTTTATTGGTGATAGATTATCTCATCAAAATAATTGTTCATATATAATTCAACTTTAAATTGTAAACACAATGTTAGTAAGTTTGAAGCCTGGTTTTCCAAATAGCATCTATAAAGATGATTAATTCCAACATTTCACCATTTTCTAGATACCAAAATTAGATGTTTTAGTCAAACTTTCTCACCCGACTCCCAGATATACAAATGTGAAGGTGATTGTTATTAGGAAAGAGAACTATCGATGTGCATCTGATAATAAATCTACTCATCAAAAGATACTTGATGTCTATTTAATAACCGCACTATACCATACGATACATAAATCTAACAAGAGAAATTTCAAACCGTTGAACCACAAGATCAAGATAGTTAAAGGCAAAATAACCAACCGTCTCTGGCAGATTATAGATAAGCACAGAACTCAAAATTGTTGCCAAGGCGAATATCCTGAAAAGGGAATTATTTTATAAGTACATAAATCCATAATCTCCAAATGCACGTCAAAGGCTTAATGAGGAATGCATTTTTACCTGTCATCATAGACATTTGATTTCCCAACACTTTCAAATCCCTCTGTGTCAAGATAAAAAACAGAAGTTTTCACTCCACTAACTTCCATCTCCATTGGAGCTCCCCATACCCATACGCCTGCAAGACAAGAAGTTACACATGAAATCTAAAAAAACAGTTATACAGTTTTCCATCTCAAGTGCAAAATACCTTTTGTCTTTGTGTCACGCATATGACCAACTCCAAAACCTGATGAGAGAAGTTAACAGCTAATAAATAAAATGAGCCCAGGTCACCTTTTATATAACACATTAACCTTCACACTAGTTACAATGCAAACAGCACCTTCATAACAAGAGAGGGAAAGAAGTTGATTAAGCAAAAAAGATTTTCCAGAGCGGTAGGGACCAATAACCTGATTATAAAGCCATCAAAATAAAAGTCAAGAATTGGAAAAGGAAGGTGCATGCAAAAATTTTCTTCAAATAATTATTTCCATTATAAAACTAAATAAGCAAATCATGCAAGTAGACATATGTAACATCATAAAAAGACTTTATCCAAGTTCCTTTCATAATAGTTGAAATAAGAATAACACAACTTTTAAAAATATATAGCATATGATGTGACTGAGTGCACTGATTGATGCTTAAAAGGATATATAGCAGACATACAGCAACGACTGCGATAGGGTTTGTTATTCGGCTAATAGCTTCCAGCCCCTCACTTGAAAGACGAAGTTTTGTATGTCCTAGATCAGGTTCAACAATAGGAAATCTGCAATTGAGAAAACAGAGATATATCTTAAGTTGCACATAAAGATCATTAGCTTCTTGTGAATACTAAGCTATGCGCTGAAAATAGGATAATCACAAAGATCAAAAAGCTAACAAAGATCAAAAAGCTAACCAATTTCTTTCTATTTAACAGAAAGTAAATGTAAGAGGGACATCAAAAACTAAATAAAAACCAGTCCAATAGCATATCAATAGTTAGGTGACTACAAGAACAAAAGACCAAGGTAACAAGCAAGGGCAAAAACAACTCCACAAATTATAGCCAGACGTATAAGATGAAGTGGATTTTACTTTTGCCTCATCAAATAGGTGAATGTTGACATAAGAACTTATACAACACAAACTATCTCAAATATTTTCTTTTGTAATGAAAAGTATAACAGATAACAAGAAGTTTCGACAGTGTTGCATCAGTAATGTTCTTAATCTCTTACGAATATAGTAAGCAAAAAATCCACAGGGACTAATTTGGTACATTTCCAGTTATCGAAGAACCTGCATAAAACAGCAACTTTCCTAAAAGCAGAATGCCCTAAGTCAATCCCCAGTCTACAATGAAAAAGGATCTGAGGATGGAGAGGCCCTAAACATAGTATAATCTCTTATAACAATTTCTCAAATGATCAAAATTTTCATAGTATCTACAGTTTAAACCCTAAACCTGTTGGCCTTCTATATGAATCTCCAATTTCATTGCCACAGTCTGTTCAACTAGAATTTGCCACCCAAAATATCAAGCAGGTAAATTGCAAGACTGTAATGGTTATCATTAACAGTCACCAACATATGCAAACATAGTGATCATTGATCAAATCTTTTTTACGTTAAGCTCATTGAGATTAAATTTCACCTTAAAAATAATCAAGCACTCCATTACAGGGTACAAACACACTAAAATTGATTTGTAAAGGAAACAAACTTTTTGCAGCCAAACAAATTAACAAGGCACAATCGATTAATATCGTTCACGAAAAAAGATCAAAGCATTCAAAGAGTACAGCTTTTCACTCAACCAAACTAAAAGATTGCATCTTTTACCAGAAACGTAGCACAAGAATGTGATCAAACAAACAATGAACTGATTGTTAAGTCCGTTAACTCCAAACCAATATAAATTAACTTAATTCCGCAACTTAAAACTGGTAGAAGAACCGTTAAAAAATGTCGGGATCACTTACGGTTGGTGAAAATCGTCAATCGAAAGAGACCTGAAAGCGAAAAAGCAAAGAAGATGGAGAGTAACCAAAAACCAATGCGAAATCTTCATTTTCTCGATACAAACACAGATCATGGATACTTGGTAGAGCCAATGAAGCAATGTCACGGAGCTCTAACACATGAAACTGTACTGACAAGGCAATCTACGCCATGAAAAAGGAAGATCAAGAGGGATAATTGAACACATAGGCCGCCACAAGAATGGGATCTCGAGAGACCGCGAAAAAGGGTGTACGTTAAGGATAGTGCAGACAAATGGTTTTCGCATCTGCGGAGCACAAGTACACACAGACCAGGCCTGGAGTGTCAACGGGGTTCGTACATTGGGCCTGTGGGTTTGAGTGAATTTACGATGAAGTCCTTGATATTCTAAAGGACAGGCACATTGTTTCATGAAAGAAAGGCTAGAATCGTAAATTCTGGAATTTGCACGACGTGTTGTATGTCCAGCACATCGTCTGGTATGTCTCGGCCTCGGGCCTCTGTTTTATGTCTGCAATTGCAATCCTGTCTGATTTTGTGTTTCTTTTCCAGAAATGTAAAAGTCTTCTTATTTGACTTTAGTTTCATTCAAGAGAAAGGTATTCGATGTTACATTCTTAATTTCTCATTTTTAGTTTTTAAATTGGTGGGGGCTTTTAAGCACGGTGATGATTTCATGTTTATGGAAGAGTATAAAAAATTTCACAATTTCTGAATTATAATTTAAATCTAAAAAAGAGATAATTAAATATTTTTACAAATAGAATTGTTGTGACATTAATGCTTTTATTAATAAAGCTGATGTGACAAATAATTTTGTAAATTAATATTAATTAAAATAATTAATTATTTTTTCCTACCTTCAACCTGTCTCTTACGACTCTCTCTCTCTCTCTCGTTCATGGCTTCCAAAGTTCTCTCTCTCTCTCTCGTTCATGGCTTCCAAAGTCTACTGTCTATCTTTCATTATCTCTTCTCTATTTTGTCTTCCCTTTCTCTTCATTGTTTCCCAACTCTCTCTTCTTAAAATTATGCAAAAATGTGCCCACCCAAAAAAGTGACAAGAGGGGTGTAAAATTTGTGAGAAAAACAACACTCTCACTGTGTTATGTTTGTTTAATTAACCCATAAATGCCATTCTAATAAAAATAAAATATCATGAGATCAAGATAAGTCCCATCAGAGTGATGATATAACTAATATTTTAAGATTTTTTAATTTAGTGTCAAATTTTTATAATTTAAGGAATAACCTTTTAAAGCTTGCATAAATCATGTCAAAAATACTTTCTAATGTAGCATGTCTATTAAATACCACGTGCTGGCTATCTATTAGTCACATTTGTAAAAAGAATATTTTGACCTAATTTTAAAAATTTAGCCACTGAATTAAAAAATTTTAAAAAGTTTGTATTAAATTAAAAAATCTCCAAAATTTAGATATTTTTAAATAATTTATCTTTAATAAAAAGGAAAATTGAAATTTTATAAGACAAATATTAATCAAATTTTAATAGATATACTACATTAGCTAGTATATAAATGTTTGTGGAAAAAGTTTCCACATTCCGATAGTTATGTAATTGCTATTCGGTCTATTACTTTTGTACTATTAAAGATCGTTAGATTGATATGATATTTGTTGCTTCTTTCTCTAGAATCTGTTAGTCAAGATATGATATTTGTTGCTTTTGATCTACCAAAGTTTAGATTTATTGATATCACATCAACGTTATCTTTTTCACGGGACTGTGAAGGCATTGTAAACTCCAAATTTCAAGATATTCTCTGCTGCATCCTTACTTTTTCGTTTATGATTTTTGTGAGATTTTTGATGTAGCGCCCTGTTATTGCAGGGTACACACCGGGACATCTGGAGATCATTCTGGTACATAACCTATGATAAGAGCAAGTTATGTTCGATCACTACATTCACTTTATATGACATCATATCAATATTCACTTATAATTAATAAAAAATTTACAATATTTTAAAACCAACTTTTTCCTCATTTCACTTCACAAAACTGAAAGTCTACATTGTGTCTTTCAACATTTTCAATATGAACATCAACAAAACCTAATACAAAAGTACTACATGAAAGAGGAAAACATACACAATCTAACTAATTTGTTC
>JANJEY010000004.1:27071530-27105111 GCA_024703695.1 Erythroxylum cataractarum | reverse complement strand
TGCTGCTATGCAAATTGAAATGGCTAATGGTGTGAGAATTCGACCAAAAGCATTCCATGATCGTATGGTGAGACAAGCAGGTGGCAGAGAAAATGTTAGCTTTATTTAAGATGATTACAATAATTATTTAAGGTCTAAACGAACAAGAGACATGAAAAAGGGAGATACATCTGATGTGTTGGAATATTTGTATAAGATGCAGATAGAAGATCCTAATTTCTTTTATGTCATTCAAGTGGATGAAGATGATTTGATCACTAACATATTTTGGTTTGACGCCAAAATGAGGAACAACTACTTAGACTTTGGTGATGTAGTGTGCTTCGATACTACTTACAAGAAGAATGGTCAGGGTCGTCCACTTGCTTTATTTGTCGGTGTCAACCATCATAAGTAAACAACAGTTTTTGGTGGTGCACTCCTCTATAATGAAACTGCTCTTACATTTGAGTGGTTGTTTAAGACATTTCATAGAGCAATGTCTGAGAAAACGCCTACAACTATTCTCACTAATCAAGATGCGGCAATCGCAAAAGCTTTAGCGTCAAGATGTCCAAAGACTCATCATCGACTGTGTATTTGGCACATTTATCAAAATGCTGTCATCTATTTGAGTGGTGTATTTTCTAAGTTTAAATAGTTTTCAAGGGATTTCTGCTCATACATATATGAGTATGAAGAAGAAGAAGATTTTTGCATTGCATGGAATAAGATGTTGGAAAAATATGAACTTGAAGATAACGAATTGTTGAAACGTATGTATGGCATTAAGGAAAAATGGGTTTTGGTTCATGGGCGCAAAATATTTTGTGCAGGCATGATAACCATGCAACGAAGTGAGAGCATGAATAGTATGATAAAAAGGTATGTCAGTTATCTGCATAACTTATTACAATTTTTTAATCACTTCCAGAGGCTTATTGATGATCGTCGATTTGAGGAGTTAAAAGATGATTTTAGAAGTAATATGAGCAGTCCAACATTGTCAACACTGGTTAAAATTTTAAAGCATGCAGCTACTGTGTACACGCCAAAAGTATTTAAATGGTTTCAAGATGAATGGAATCATTATCATGATTATAGTTTTCGTCCTAACGGTGAGGATGGAACGGTTGAGAAATATAATATCAGTGTTGTTGGGAAGAGCTACTCTCAATTGGTCAGTTATGATTCCTATAATGATGAAGTTCATTGTAGTTGTGGAAAGTTTGAGTTTGCTGACATTTTATACTCTCATGTGTTGAAGGTTTATAACTTGAAAAATATTTAGACAATCTCAAGCAAGTATATTTTGAAAAGATGGACAAGGAAAGCAAATTGTTGGACGATTGCTAGTAAGGAGTCAACTGTGAATGATACTGACATGGATCCTAAACTACTATCAACTATAAGGTATAAAGAATTGTGTACATTAAGCATGCGATTGGTGACAAGAGCAGCAGATAGGAGAGATACCTATAAACTTGTGAAAGATCATCTTTTCAACATGTTGAACATGGTTGGTGAGAAATTGGAAGGTGAAGAAATAGTTGATGAAGAGAACCAAATAACACAAGAGCAAGAGTTAAGCCAACACTCATGCTCAAATACTGAAATGAAGCTGACATTAATTTTGCCGAAATGAATCACATAAGAGGTGCGAAAATGAAGAGAAAGCCAACATCAAGTAAGAGATTAAGGGGTGGACTAGAGAAAAGTTCAAAGAAGAGGAAGAATGCAAAGAAATGCAAGACTTCAACAAAAGTGGCAGATTCAGCAGTAATCGCCCTTTCTAATACTCAGATTAAAACTTTGGTGATATTAGTTTGAAATGATTTATATAATTTTTATACTGATAATTTTAAGTTAATTTCGCCTAAATGACTTGATTCAGGAATCTGAAGATAATTCCGAACAAACTCAAATTATCTCCAGCAGCGAAGCTCCTATATTACATCAACATCAGGTTGGTATTGGGTAATTAATATTGTTTGCATGTGTTGTGCTATTTCTTTTCAACAAAATTTGCTTTTATTGCTTATGAGAAATACCAAATGCAGACAGTTTCTATTTGTAAGGATTTGACAAGTATGGTTTGCAATCATGAAGATTGTATACAACAATCTCAGGTTCTATTTATAATATTGTCTTATGGGTATAATAATTTGAATCAATTTAAATTTTTATTTATCAACCAATTGGTTATGACAATTATGAAATGCAGCCAATAGGTGTTCATATAGATAAGTCAACAATGTTATAAACTCATCATCATTATACAACAAATCCTCTGGTATTCTTTGTTAACTATTTGTTTCTATTGTTTGTAATATTTTATGTTTGTAATGTGTTATTAATCTTTAAATCATTTATCATGTTAGGTCAATGATGTTGAAAGAAGTCAACAAAATATTATTGTTGTTATCCCACCTTCAATATGCATGACTGATTTACTAATGGTAAATTGAAGAAAATTTTTGCTTAATTTCAATTATTTTTAATAATTACATTACATGTTTTTTTGTTTGAATTATTTAACATACATATTGATTTACAGGCACAACAGACATTTGGTATTGCAAATTTGGAAGAAGTAAATAATTTAGGAGTTGATATTTTCTTTGAAAATGTCATAGTTGCCTTTTGGAACCTTCGTTGTCAAGCCCTTTGGAGAAAGTTCGAGCTTCGATCAGCTTCCTGTTGCACAACGATGGACTAAACGACTCACACCGATCCTTCCATCTTTCAAGGACAGGAGGCAACCATCATCATTAAAGCTCTCATTCTCCGGCCAAATTCCTGTTTCGACAACTTCGACGATGGCACCTGCACCGTAAGAAGCAGTTGGCCACATGCTGTTCTTGTGGTTCAACCCTAGAAACTGAGGGCTGTGGGTGGTGGCTAGCTTGACGAAGGATTCCTTATGAGTAGCAATATGAGTAGGAGAGTTCTGAATTTCGAAAAGCTGAGACTTGGTGAGCCTGGCACTGAAGCCATGCAAGACATGTTCGTAGGTAGGGATGGAGCCATGTTATAGGAGAGGGGGGTCATGGCCCCCCCTTTCAATTTTTTTTTAAAATTACTTATATAATTAAATAAATAACATTTAAATTTTAAATTTAATTATCATACCAATTTCCTTTGTTTTTTTAAAATCAAATAAATAAAACATTAAATATTAAGAGGAGTTACGGTTGGAAGTCATTAGTCAAGTGGGTTGGATACTTGCTCCCTATCGTTGTAACATAATTAGATACTATAAGTCATTGTTCATAACATGAAAAATAATAAATGATAAAATAAAGAAATATATCTCAAGCCAAACCACAATAGCCGATCGGTGGGTGGCATCAGCAACGCGCCAATGCCGATAATGCTGATTTATATTTGTTTGAAGTCTGACTTTGGTTTTGATAAAATATTAATTATGAGTTGATGTTGTTCTGGACAAAACACAAAATGCCAGCGGGCTGGCCCACCTGAGCACCCCAAGGCCCAGACCCTGCTATATATATAAACAGATCATGGAGGAGTACAAGCGCCGTCCTCGCTCTGTCGCTGTGCTTTAATTAAAGGTAGGGAGTGTATTGCTACCCTTTACTAGCTGAGAGTATTATTATCATTCTCTCTCTAGAGAAGATGGCCAGTAGTAAGGGAATCAGCTTGGAGGAGATTAAAAACGAGTCTGTTGATCTGGTAAATTTTCCCCTTCCACCTTTCTTTATACGAAAGTGACCAATTTCTGTTTCACTCATGTCGATGAGAGAGCTCCGTTCGTTTTGGTTTTGTGGTTTAGAACAAGCTAGCGTATCGTATGCTCATCTTGATTCTTCAAACTATGGCGAATTATATACAAATAACTTGGAATTAAAACCAATAAGGTCTGGTGGTTTTAAAGGAGAGGTGAGTGAGAGAAGCATAACATTGTCACTGCTGCTGGAGAGCCTTTCCTCATCACCAAAATCACTATTCAGAGTTGTCTGCTCCAAAGAAATTTATTTAACAAGTTTTAAATAGTAGACACCTGAGAAGATTTGCATAGGAAACTGCATGGGTCCCACTCCCAACCCTTTTGTTTTGAATGACACGCACCGAATCACACAACACAAGTCAAGTCAGATTACATTCCACGCGCCGTTTTTGTTTTTGTTTTTTTTTCACACATTCAAATAAAATAAAATAAAATAAATAGTGTCAGAAATTATTCCATTCCTTCTCTAGTGATAGGAATTGAATTGTTTAAGATTGTGTGTGTCATTATTTATTCCTTCTCTAGTGATAAGAATTGTTCTTGTATGTTTGAGCGAACGATTGGCGCTGCTGCTGCTGAGATTATGATTAAAATTCTAAGCTCATAAATTTTAAATATTTTTATATATTTAATTTATAGGAGCGGATTCCGGTGGAAGAAGTGTTTGAGCAGCTGAAATGTACACGAGAAGGTCTTACCTCGGAGGAGGGAGCCCACAGGCTTCAAGTTTTCGGACCAAACAAACTAGAAGAGAAAAAGGTCTGTCTTGTTTTCGTAAACCTTAAACCAAATTGTTTCCACCAGTTTTCTGTTTCTGAAATGAACAATCCAACAGGAGAGCAAAATTCTCAAGTTCCTTGGTTTCATGTGGAACCCATTGTCATGGGTCATGGAGGCTGCAGCTTTGATGGCCATAATCTTGGCAAATGGGCAGGGTAGACCTCCTGATTGGCAGGATTTCGTTGGGATTCTTGTCTTGCTGTTCATTAACTCCACAATCAGTTTCATTGAGGAAAATAATGCCGGTAATGCCGCAGCAGCCCTCATGGCTGGTCTGGCCCCTAAGACTAAGGTGACCACTGAATCTTCGTTTCATACTCGTCCTGTTTTCGCCTCATCATACTCTTTTTCCAACACCATACCTTACTTCTTCAGTAACATGATTTTATATTATTTTTTTGGCAAAAAAAATATTATAGGTTCTGAGAGATGGTCAATGGACCGAGCAAGATGCTTCAATTTTGGTTCCCGGGGACATCATCAGCATTAAACTGGGGGATATAATCCCCGCCGACGCTCGTCTCCTGGAAGGTGATCCTTTGAAGATCGATCAATCTGCCCTTACTGGTGAATCACTTCCTGTCACTAAGAACCCCTCCGATGAAGTGTTCTCTGGCTCCACATGCAAACAGGGAGAAATTGAAGCAGTTGTTATTGCAACTGGTGTGCATACCTTCTTCGGTAAAGCTGCCCATCTAGTGGACAGCACCAATCAAGTTGGACATTTCCAGAAAGTGCTTACTGCAATTGGTAACTTCTGCATATGCTCGATTGCCATTGGGATAGCCATTGAGATAATTGTCATGTACCCAATTCAGCATCGCAAGTACAGGGATGGAATCGACAACTTACTGGTTCTTTTAATTGGGGGGATTCCAATTGCTATGCCAACGGTTTTATCCGTCACCATGGCTATTGGTTCCCATAGGCTGTCCCAGCAAGGGGCTATAACTAAGAGAATGACTGCCATTGAGGAAATGGCAGGCATGGATGTTTTATGCAGTGACAAAACTGGGACATTGACTTTGAACAAGCTGACTGTAGATAGAAGCTTAATTGAAGTGTTTGTAAAGGGTATTGAAAAAGAGCAAGTTATCCTTCTTGCAGCGAGAGCCTCAAGAACTGAAAATCAGGACGCCATTGATGCTGCAATTGTTGGCATGCTTGCAGACCCAAAGGAGGTACTCTTAACTTCTAATGCCTTTTCCTCGCTGGTTTCTTGCTTCAGTGATTGACAGTAGATCGGGGATTTATGACCACTGTTGGCAATTGGCAGGCACGAGCTGGCATTAGAGAGGTTCATTTTTTCCCTTTCAATCCTGTGGACAAGAGGACTGCTCTTACCTACATTGACACTGACGGCAACTGGCATCGAGCAAGCAAAGGTGCACCTGAGCAGGTAATACTACTTCTACTTCAGTACTAAATGATGAATGGAATATCTAGGCCCAGCACTAAGTTATTTCTTTTTTTTTTTTTGTGATTGGTTACAGATCTTAAACCTATGCAATTGCAAGGAGGATGTCAGAAAGAAGGTTCATTCAGTGATTGATAAGTTTGCTGAACGTGGGCTTCGATCTTTAGCTGTTGCAAGACAGGTGTATAGTCTGAGCTTCATCTGCTTTCACTTCATCTGCTTTCAATTTCTGTTAATCAGATGAAGCAGATCTTATTGTTGCTTCAATTCATTTCTACAGGAAGTTCCTGAAAAAACAAAAGACAGTTCAGGTGGACCATGGCAGTTTGTTGGTTTGCTGCCTCTGTTTGATCCTCCTAGGCATGACAGTGCTGAAACCATCAGAAGAGCCCTCAACCTGGGTGTGAATGTTAAGATGATTACTGGTAAACCGTAAACCCTTAATTTGTAGCTAATGTATAATAAGAAGTTTGCTTTTTAAGGCTTACAACTTCTGAACTGTTCTCTGATTGTAAAGGGGATCAACTTGCCATCGGGAAGGAAACTGGCAGGAGGCTTGGAATGGGAACAAACATGTATCCCTCTTCCTCACTCCTAGGACAAGATAAGGATGCTTCTATTGCATCTCTTCCTGTAGACGAGTTGATTGAAAAGGCTGATGGATTTGCCGGAGTGTTCCCAGGTGATTTCTATGCCTGAAGTTGTTTAGATAGTGTGCAAAAAGTGTGCTTCCTCACGCCCACACATGATTTTCAAAAATGTGACTTCTCTCTTTTATGAAAACATGCGTTTAGATTTTCTTTTTGACTGAAACATGAAGGCCGGGCCATATATACAGACTGTTTACTGAATATCTGATTATCTCATGCCTACAGTTCAATTGTAGAATTCTAATCTTGCTTCTTCTAACCCAACTTTTATGCTTGTTAAAGAGCACAAATATGAAATTGTTAAGAGGCTACAAGAGAGGAAGCATATATGTGGAATGACAGGGGATGGTGTTAATGATGCCCCTGCTTTGAAGAAGGCAGACATTGGAATTGCTGTTGCCGATGCAACAGATGCTGCTAGAAGTGCTTCTGATATCGTTCTCACTGAACCTGGGCTTAGTGTGATTATAAGTGCTGTGCTAACCAGCAGGGCCATATTTCAGAGGATGAAGAATTATACTGTTAGTTATATTATCCTTCTCAGCTTGCAAGTCTCGATCCGTTCTATGGGTTTTGAAGTGTCCAAACTGACACTGTTCTTTTTGTTGTCTTTTGCAGATATATGCAGTTTCAATTACCATCCGTATTGTTGTAAGTGCTAAAGCACATTTCAAATACATTGTAAACCTTTATCAGACTGCTTTAGACATTGATTTAATTTTTTTTTGTGTTCCTGCAGTTTGGTTTTATGTTTATTGCGTTGATATGGAAGTTTGACTTTGCTCCATTCATGGTACTAATTATCGCCATCCTAAATGATGGTAAGATACGTGGATGTTTGTGAAGATACAACTCTTTGCAAAACTTTTAGTCGTTTGCCATGAAGATGAGTATATTTCGTTAATTGCATATCTCAGGGACAATTATGACAATATCAAAGGATAGAGTGAAGCCATCTCCACGGCCTGATAGCTGGAAGCTTAGAGAGATATTCAGTACTGGAGTTGTGCTTGGAGGTTATCTGGCACTGATGACAGTGATATTTTTCTGGGCCATGAAAGAGACTGACTTCTTTTCAGTAAGCACATCCTGCATCTTATTGTGGTAGTTGGTTTTCTTTATGATTCTTCAGCTTTTACATCTCGCTGTTGGTCAATGTAGGACAAGTTTGGAGTAAGATCATTACATAACAAACCACATGAAATGATGGCAGCCTTATACCTACAAGTAAGCATTGTGAGCCAGGCCCTTATATTCGTTACCAGGTCTCGCGGTTGGTCTTATACAGAACGTCCTGGACTTCTTCTAGTTGGTGCATTTATCATAGCACAGCTGGTGAGTAGTTTCATTAATCAGCTATTTTGTTTCTTGGTTGCATTTTGTGCTCTTGGATCATTATTTAAACGTAAATATCATATTAAAGGCAGTACTTGAAACTCCAATGCTATTTCAGGATTTCTGTGAACCTAAAGATTACTCATTCATTCACCCTTACAATTAAAACCATGTAGTGTGATTTATTGTGGGGTGGGTGGGTACATTCTGCTATTGATCATACTGTCCTAAATGTGAAATGGTTGTGCGTAACAAACAGGTGGCAACGTTGATAGCAGTGTATGCAAACTGGGGATTCGCACGTATCAAGGGAATGGGGTGGGGTTGGGCTGGTGTGATATGGCTCTATAGTGTGGTGACTTATGTGCCGCTTGATCTACTCAAGTTTGCCATTCGCTACATCCTTAGTGGAAAGGCTTGGGACAATCTATTGGAGAACAAGGTAATGCCCTTTTTTTTTTTTTTTTTAATGACACGGTGTGATGTGAATTCCAAGTCTTCTTACGCAGAATCTCTTGAATCACCCTTTTTCTTTTTCATATTTTGAAAATAACAGACCGCCTTCACCACAAAGAAAGACTATGGTAAAGAAGAGAGAGAAGCTCAATGGGCTACGGCTCAAAGAACCCTTCATGGTCTTCAACCACCTGAGACAACCAATCTGTTTTCTGACAAGAGTAGTTACAGAGAACTCTCAGAGATCGCAGAGCAAGCCAGGAGGCGGGCTGAGGTGGCAAGGTAAGGAATGGATTCTATTTTAATGGATTATAAATACACAACTCCACTCAATTCATTTGTTCAAGCATTGGTTTTCGCAGGCTAAGGGAGCTAACTACCCTTAAAGGTCACGTTGAATCAGTGGTGAAGTTGAAGGGGCTGGACATTGACACAATTCAACAACATTATACCGTTTAGTGACCTTCAAGACCCGGAAAAGAAGAGCCTCTCCAGGCTTCTTATCCCTATATGACGACGACAAAGGCCTTGAGTTTTTCTGTTTTATGTTATGATTCTGTCTGTTTACTGGCCTTTTAGAAAAGCCAACCAGTCACATTAACGCCATGTCAAATGAGAGAGTGAGAGATAACTAGGCTATAGCTAATTGCAGTTTAAGGAGCTAAGCTGTGTCAGAGAAATTAGTTTTGTATAACGATCGATGTCCAAGTCCAAGTTTCTGTTTTTCCCATTAATAAATAAATAAATAAATAGACAAGTAAAACTTAAAAGACTTTACCCAGAAAGGAAGCAAGGAGAAGGAATTTATGAAGGGAACACGCGATAACTATGTAAGGAAGCGTATTAAGTGATGCTGCATTTTGGTAGAACGTTTGCAACCCAACAGTTGGCTTAGAAGGTTGAGCCTCACATCTTTTACCTTTATTATGTAAAGGACCATTAATCATGACTGATAGAACGCAAGCAACTGAGCTTAGAGGGATCAATTCGAACTTGAAAACACAGCTATAAAATCAGGCCAGAAATGAAAATTTGATGATGGAGAACTAGAATCGAATGCAGCGTTAAGAGGAGTTGGGGGAACTCAAAACTGTGTTTCACTAGTTTATGTGCACTATGGGGAAACCCACGGATTCGAGCTCCTTGGGAGTGACGGGAGCTTCATCAGGAGTAGCAGAATGCACGATTCCCACGATGTTCAACAAGATTAATTTCCCTGTGTTTGAAAGGACTGCGGTTAAAGGATGAATCTATAAATGTGAACAGTTTTTCGCATTAGTAACAGATCAAGAAATCGGAAGGTGGACATCACAGTGATGCACCCGGAACGGAAGCCCAGGAATGCTACCAACCTACAACGAGAAGCTATGTTGGTAAAGAAACAATGGAATGGGAGGAGCTCACGGTTATGGTTGATTGAATTTTATCGTAATTTTATGACTAACATAATAAACATAATTATGTACAAACTTTGATTAATTAGATGTCAATGGTATTTTTTTCAAACGTGTCATCGGCCTATATTTATGGGTTTGCTATGAAGGGTAAGCTTGAACCATATTTTGTAGTTTACAGAAGACTCTCCTGTTAGCCGACCTTAAATACAGTCGTCTCATTGATAACTGTACGGGTTTCTAAACAAGATTTAGAATAACAGTAATAAATCATCTGCATCTCTGTCGCTTCGCTTCACATAAAATAACAATGAACTCAATTGTTCATCAATTTTTAAGTATTTATCCATACAATTCTTGAATATAGCATGTTGCAATCATAAGGTTAGTCTAATTGTGTTGATTAATTATGAAACTAATCTGTAATTTCGTGTTGATTTTCCTTCAATTGTTATCAGAGCTTCGTTTACCCTAATTGTGACTACTAATTTTGAGTAATTTTCAAGATTAGATATTGAATTTTTATGCAACTTGAGTTTTGTTTATTGGGGCTTTCGATTTTATTAATTTGTTTTCTACGAATCTATTTTGTTGTTGTTGATTTGTTTCAATTTGGTGTTAAATCGTATGGTAAGTATGTTGAATTTTTTGTTGTTTATGTTAAAACCTAGAATTAAAATTAAAGTTCCTTTTTGAATTTTTTTCGAACCTTTTCAGTAGCTTTTTTTCATGAAAATGATTGAGGGCTTTAATAGATCATTAAATTCTGAATCTAATGATACCAATTTCGTTGAAAACGAATCAAAATTGAGCAAGATATCACCATTTTTTCAAACCGGGTCGTGAACCGAGTCGAGCGACCCGAATTGCAGGGTTTCGGGTGAGGAAGACACAGTCCAACCCGGCTTGTCTTTCCCCATGTTAGGCCTACTCCCTTGGTCGTTTTGTTCCAAATTTTGCCAGTTTGCTCTACTTGCCCAGTTCTAATTAATGATATCTTTTTGGAATTTTTGGATAATAGACATATTTATTTTTATTTTTTCTGAATATTAAATTTAATAAAAACATATTGTACTCTCTGAATTTTATCTTGAATTTTTTTTACTTATTTCTAGTATTTTTGTGCATTTAGGGTTTTGTGTACTCTCAGTGCTAATATAGTTATGCACCAAAATTAATTTGGATGTAGTGTATGCATTTAATGTTATATTATATGATTGATATGGTTAATTTTGTAGTTGTGGTGCTAACTTGAACCTATGAGGGCGATCTTGGGAATGTTATTAGACTATTGTCATTCACTTTGTGTAATTGTAAGTTCGCCTATCATGAGACCAATTATTTCAAAATGCAATTGTGATGTTGTCATTGGGCATATATTAGATACTATGTTAATGATGCACTTACCCAATCGGTTTGTTTTTATCAATGTGGTTTCTAATGCTTTGTTTAATTCATCGAATTATGTCTTTAAGTTTTTAGTATCATATCGATATTAGCCTTAGGGCATAATTTAATGTTCTTGGTGATCTGTGTTATAATTCTAGACCCTTAGGCAAGATTGCGATTGCATGAAAACCCAGTTGTGTTGTTTGCCTAATTATGCTAGTTGTTGATACATTTGCTAAATCTCCCTACTTTTTATCAATTTCTAGCTTTGGATTCTTTGATTAAGTTGAATGGGACCAATTATGAGGACTGATTTGAATCCTTGAACCTTTTTTGGCAGTTTCTAATGTTAATGTTGCTCTCCTTGAGAATGAGCCTGCACAATTCACTATTGAGTCTTCCGTTGCAGATATAGCTAAATATGATAAGTGGGCTAGTTCTAATAAGGTTTGTTTGATAACTATCAAGTAGAGAAAACTATTAAAGAGAGCATCACATAAACTGATAATGCCAAAAATTATCTCAAGGCTGTTGGTGAAAAATTCCAGAAGTTTGATAAGACTAAAAAGTCTATTTACTTGTCTTTACTGTCTAAGACCAAGTATGATGGTGTGGGTGGTGTTCATGAGCATGTTATGAAGCTTGTGAACTGGTATAACAAGTTGAAGGCCATGAAAGTTATGCTGGGAGAGGTTTATCTGATCTGACAGGTGTTTGAATCTCTTCCATCTAAGTTTGATGTTCTCAGGACTACTTATCATTCTCAAAAAGATGAATGGAGCATTGACGAGTTGATTTCCATTCTTATTTAAGAGAAGCATACTATAAAGAAGGGAAAATCTCACAATTTTCATCACACTTCTCACAAGAGTGGTGACAAGAAAAAATTTTATAGAAACAAATAGATTAAGCCTCAATTTAAGAAGAAGGGAAATGATAAACCTGCATTACCTTCTGGGTATAGTGAGAGTTCTAGTGCTAAGCCCAAGTCTGTTTTTAATGGAAACTGCAACTTTTGTTAAGAAGATGAACATAGGCAGCGTGACTGTGCAAAGTTTAAGAACTGGTTGGCAAAGAAGAAAGGTATATGTCAAATCTTTGTCTATTTTGAATCAAATCTGGTTGATGTTTTTCCTAATTCATGGTGGCTAAACACTGGTGCAACTATTCATGTAGCGAACTCATTGTAAGAGTTTAAAAGCAGGCCGAAACCAAATAAAGGAGAGTTAACGGTGCAATTAGGAGATGGATTTAATGTTAATACATAGGAGTAGTTTCCTTGAAGTTGAGTAGTGGACATGATGTGCTTTTGAAAGATACTATTTATGTGCTTTCTATGAGAATGAATTTGATTTCAGTTTTTTTTTACATAATTGTGGGATACATTTTCCATATAATCAATAATGGTATTGTTTTGTACTATGATTCTACTATTGTTGGTTCTGCAATTATGCGTGATGGATTGTTTATGTTAATTGCTAAATTATTCTCATTTTGATCGACCACTTGATGATGTTAATGTTGTTGTTGGAAAGAAACGTCGGAGAGTTACTGAAAAATCTTCTATGTTGTGGCATAAACAGTTATGACATATCTCTAAGGAGAGAATGGAGAGGTTGATTAAGGAAACTATTTTACATGACCTAGACTTCTATAATTTTGACACTTGTATTGATTGCATTCTAAAGTAAGAAAGGAGAAAATGACTAGGAAGGAGGAACCATTACAGATAATTCACACAGACATCTGTGGACTCATTACTCCTATTTCTATGGGAGGCTATAAGTACTTCTTCACCTTCACTGATGATTTTTCTCGATATGGTTAGATTGAATTGTTGTGTGAGAAATCTGAATCCTTGGATGCTTTTAAAGCATTGAAAAATGTCATTGAATTGCAACTTGGGAAGCAAATCAAATGTGTAAGATCTAATAGAGGTGGTGAGTATTATGATCGGTATGATGAAACTAGTAGAAACCCTAGCCCTTTTGCTAAATACTTGCAGGATTGTGGAATTGAAATGCAATATACTATGCATGGAACTCCTAAAAAAAAATGAGATTGCAGAGAGACGAAATCATACTCTCATGGAGATGGTTAGGTGCATGTTTAGTCACTCCACCTTACCAGAGTTCTTGTGGGGAGATGCTTTGAGGAATGCTATTTGTGTTCTCAATCATGTGCCTAGTAAATCTGTACCAAAGACTCCTTTTGAGCTTATATCAGGAAAGAAGCCCAGTTTGAAGCATTTCTGTGTTTGGGTTTGCGGCTGTAAGGCTGAGGTAAGGACTTATAATCCTCAGCTGAAGAAACTTGATCCTAGAACTATTTCAGGTTATTTTATTGGTTAATGTACTGGCTTAAGAGGTTCAAGGTTCTATTGTCCTAATCACACTACTAGAGTCATTGAATCAGATCGGGCTATCTATTTTGACGGGGACATGAAACATAATGAAAGACACGAGTCTCATGTTGTTGATTTCAAAGAGGATCGTGTTGTTGTTCCTACGCCTATTGTTTTTCATCCTGAGGCATTTCAAACTCCTCTAATTCATGATGATGTTGTTGATCTAGGAAATGATGTTGATATTTCTCAACAGGTTGGAAATGATACTCAATCCCAGATGTGGTTGTAGTTCCACCTAGGAGATCCAAAGGACTCCTAAATCCATTGAGTCTTCAAAATTACAAGACTATTACATTTACTTGGAGGAGCATGAATTCAATTTAGTTGAAGACTGAGATCAAATGTCTTTTCAGGATGCCATTTTCTAGTCCTCGTAGTTCACAATGGTTGGCAACCATGGAAGATGAGTTGGCTTCTATAAGTATGAATGGTGTTTAGGATTTGGTGGAATTACCCAATGGTTGTAAGACTATTGGGTGTAAATGGGTCTTTAAGACTAAACATGATGCTAAAGGTGGGATAGAAAGGTATAAAGCCAGACTTGTTGCAAAAGGATATAACCAGAGGGAGGTATAGACTATAAAGAGACTTTTTCTCTGGTCTTTACTAAAGATTCATTATGTATTATGACGGATTTAGTTGCTCATTTTGATTTGGAGCTCCATCAAATAGATGTGAAAACTAATATCCTAAATGGTGATTTGTATGAAGATGTTTTTATGAAGTAGCCTGCTGGCTTTGTTGAGAAAGGTAAGGAACACATGGTATGCAAATTGAGAAGATCCATTATGGGCTGAAACAAGCCTCCAGACAATGGTACTTGAAGTTTGACCAAATTGCTTGCTCCCTTGGCTTCAAGAAAAATGTTATTGATCAATGCATTTACTTGAAGAATAGTGGGAGAAAATTCATAATTCTTGTCTTATATGTTGATGACATTCTTTTAGTCAGTAATGATATGAGTTTTCTTTTTGAGACTAAACAAAGGTTGATAGCTCATTTTGATATGAAAGATCTTGGCAATGCTTCTTTTATTTTGGGCATTGAATTTTATCATGATGAATCTCGTGGTATTCTTGGTTTGTCTTAAAAAAGTTATATTGAAAAGATCTTAAAAAGATTCAACATTAAGACTTGTAATCCTTGCAGTGCATCCATTCAAAAGGGTGACAAACTCTCGAATAGCCAATATCCTCAATATGATAAAGATAAGTCAGAGATGAAAAAGGTCTCATATGCTTCTACTGTTAGTAGTCTTAGGTATGCTCAAGTTTGTACATGTTTAGATATTGCTTTTGTTATTGGTGTACTTGGGAGATACTTGAGCAACCCTGGTGTGGGTTATTGGTAAGTTGTGAAACAAGTTCTGAGGTATCTACAACGTACTAAAGATTACATGCTCACTTACAGGATGTCTGATGGTGATAGGTTATTCTGATTTCGATTATGGTGGCTGCCTTGATGATCACAAATTCACGTCAGGATATATCTTTATGCTTGCTAGAGGAGCTGTATCTTGAAAAAGTGTTAAACAAACACTTACGACAACTTGAACTATAGAGGCAGAGTATGTGGCCTATTACGAAGCTACACGACAAGCAATATGGTTAAGGAATTTCATTTCTAAGCTTCATCTTATGGAGAGTGTTTCCAGACCTCTAACCATATATGTGGCCTAAAGGCTTGATTGTTAAGGATTTTGTGAATCATGTAACCCGTATGAGTCTATTTAGATCTTTTGATGCCTTGGATTAGTGGGAGTCTGTCTTTTATGTTAATTTGATAGCAACATTGTATTTGACTATTTTGTTATTTAGTTTAGAGACTTTTGCTTATAATTTTTGCTATTATTGTTATGGCCATATACTTTATTAATATAGTGCACAGATGCATTTAAATGTTTGTATATATATGGCATTTTGTTGGAGACATTTGTACCCAGTCTCATTTTGTTGTTCTGAGATATTTTGTTAAATCTCAGTTGGCATCTTGGGTGGATGCTTAGGCCATTTTTTTTGGACTTGCACAAATAGATCACCATTTTGTGTGCATTTTCTTATGATACATTCTGTTTAGTTCATTGAGGTATGGGTATCTTGTATATATGTTATTATTACTCCTATCAGATCTGATTTCTATAATGTTAAGGTACTTGTAACCTCATTTTGGACTTATGATTGAGAGATTGTTGGCTTTACTTTGACATCCTATTGTGGCCACATATTGTTATATTAATCTGGGGATTTTTTTTCTATAGTTCATTAATATTGGTTATGTTTGTCCAAGTAAGAAAATGATAGAATTTTATCATTAATTTTGTGGACTAGCATAATAAACAATAAACATAATTTTGTACAAACCTCGATTAATTACATGTCAAAATAATTAGAGCATTTGCTGTATTTAGCCCAAAATGGGATTACTTTTATAATTGAGTTTCGTACTTCTCTCATACGTGCAATTGGACATGTGTTGATGGACTACTGTTAGCCAACCATAAATACGGTCGCTATATTAAGAACTCATATGTTTTATCAAGGTTTGGAATAACAGTAGTCAATCTTTTGCATTTGTATCATTATGCTTCACAGAAAACAATCATGGACTCAATTGTTCATCAGTTTTTAGGTATTTGTCCATCCAATTCTTGAATATAGCATTTTGCAATGATAGGGTTAGTCTAATTGTATTGATTAATCACAACATTAATCAATAATTTCGTCTTAATTATTCTTCAAACAATTCATGACGATGGATTCAGATATGCTTCTTCTTTTATGTATTGAAGATTTAACATGAGATTTGTGATCTGACCATTGGTCAGTATAGATTAAGGTTTAAAACAACATTATCTTCCTTGATCATTTAACAGAAAAACTACAAGCCACAAGTTGCATCGGTCAACGGGTCCAGTTACCAAAATTAACAGGTAAAATGGAGCAAGAGTAGCATTTGACCATTATTCTTTGTTGAACTTCAGTTTGAGAGGCTTCCAATGCTTTTGGGGAGTATAACCATAAGAAAGGCTTGTACATTTAATACCATGTTCACATAAAGCTAAAGGTTGGTCACTCTTTTTGTGGTTTTCCAAGTCCAATCAAATTTATATGTTCTCAAACAAGAATTGAATTGTTAACCGAAACAATTGTCAATTTTCCGTGTATGAAATGAAAGCGAATCTTGTTCGGGACATCGTGTGGGAGGAGAGTGGATACCTTAAAAGAAGGCTCACTTGTAGACCATTACATGAACTAATGGAGAAACTCTGTTAATCACTAGATACAGTGGAGTATGTTAGGGCCTCTCAGTTTTAGGAGTAACGCTCTGTTCAAGAATTGCTCTCTTGCCAAGGGCCTCAATTGCTTCAAGTACACATCAATACTCACCACTCCCTGCTCGAGTGCCTCGTACAGTGCATCTATCACATCCTCAATGCCCCTCTCACTAGCCAAGCAATCAATTTCCATTTTCGATTCGTCGTCAGCACCTTGAAAAACATTCTCTCTTTCATCTCTGCACCTGCTCAACTCTGGTTTTGCATCATTCACTCTCAGCCAGTTAACCAGTACATCAGCTTCATTCGTTAAGGCCATCACTCTTTCTTTCAAATTCATGTTCTCATGGTCAAGTCCTATAATCATGGCTGTGATGATATCATCTCGCTTGACCATTTCTTCATTCAACTTAGAAAGTTGCTCCATTTCTTCTTCGTGTTTCGCCTGTAGCACCATCATATCATAGTGAAGCATGCCCGAAAGTCGGTCTAAAGCTTCCATCCTTGAAGCAAGCGAGGGGTGCGTGAAATTTGCAGATGGAAAGTAAGCAAAGGGATGATCATGGGAGAAGATTTTAACAAGGTTATGCACGAGTTCACTGAGATTCCGCTTTGGGAATAACCAAGTTTGGAGATACGGAGAAGTAACGACACCTGATGAAGCGTCAACAAAAGGGTGACAACATTCATGAATCGGAGACATGGAATTTGATGAAGCATACACTAAAGGAGCCTTGTAAGGGTAGTTTTCATGGAGCCAAATGGTGAGCGTTATAAGAGGGGCGTTGTTTGAGATGTGGAGATCACCGTTAACATATAAGAGGTTGACGATGGTGCCATCGTTATGGAAGAATGTGTCCGTGGAAGGAGTGAAATTGGGGTGGTCTTGGATCAGTGAAAGGAGGTGCTTTCTTATGAGCCACTTCTGTTTAGGGTCAGGATAGGACAGTGCAGAAAAGCCGGTGCGAGAAAGTGCAGTGTCAATGAAATGAGTAGCGAATGTTGGGGCCATATTTGCCGTTCAAAAGGAGAGAATCTACAGAACTATTCCGACTTTTGCGGGCGTCGGTGTGTTTCTAAAATAGTAGAGTCCTACTATGACTTTATTTTCATCTCAATCTATTTAGTCATTTTTTATTTAACCACCAAAATGAGATGTCTTTTCCATTAATGTTTCGATATATATATATATTTCTTTTGTATAGTCAAAACGTGTTTGATCAAATCTAATCTGCACTTAGACTAGTCAACCAACGAACCAGTTTCAGTTTTTGATCAGCAATTACTAAGAAGTTCCATTCCTAATCGTAAACTGCTGTCGCCAACCTAATTGCATATTATATGCTCAACTCATATTTTATGTAGAAACAAGTGCTTCACTTCAATAAACCTATTGACTTCATTTGATTTATTGATGTACACTAAACAATACATTATCTTCAAGCATATAAATAAAAGTTAGGTAACTGTATAAAATTGTAAAAGTTGAAGGATAGTGAGGAAAGTATTCTTTTAAGCAGCAGGTGAGGTGGATATTTTTTATACCAGTGAGACCGAATCTGAAGCAGACAAACGTAGACTAGGAACGATCATACGTTAGGCTGTTAAACTGGACGTTTAAGGTTCATACTATAGCAAGGTGCAAGGGAAGAATTAACAATTGAACGGAAATATAGGGCCATATGTTTAATGGAATTGGATTCAAGTGTCAAATATTGACATCTGAATTACAGGCTTAACGAATCTTTTATTGCTGGATATTTTTAATTGAAAGAGAGGAGTGTTAAATGGTTGGAACATAGGTTGTTTTGCAGGTGTCGAAGTCGTGGTTTCGTTCTTCGACTAGCCCTTCTTGCTATTGGCGTGTTCCTCAAACTTTGCATTATTTCAACATTTACTACTGAAGTAATATTTGAAAAATCAATCTGGCCAATATTGATATGATTAACACCTAATTTTATGATCAAAATTGATTATACATATATCAAATTTAGGTTTAGCATTTGGTTCTAGGTTCAACTCAATCTAGTTCATATTTAGCGTCTAAAGCCTATGTTGATCGAGTTTGATCTTAGAAGGATTAGGTTAACCCAGTCTAACTTGGTCCAAAATGACTCTATTATGTTTAATAGTTGAAGAATTAATTGATTATAATAATATTATTTTTGTTTGAAATTCAGTTCAAAGAAAATCAAGTCAAACTTGAGTTCGTTGTCAATCCTACTAGAATTTCCAATTTCTATTAGTAAACATAAAGAAAAAGTCTTAATACCTAACAACAATTTCCATAGACAAGCACCATAAAAACATATTTAATGCTTGTTCATCAATTTCAATAGTAAAGATCACACACTGAATAGAAATTCCTTTTAAATTTAGAATAAATGCATTGCAAATCATTGGAAAATTCATAATCAAGGTCCAACATGTAGAAATTACATTCATTTTATACAAAAATGGATATAACCATAATTCATTCGACCTGGATATAAACAATTAACCCTCTAAAAGAAGTGTACCAAAAACTATTATACTACTAAATGTCATTTACATTCTATTGACTTCCAATTTCAATGTTAGTTGCGTATTGATTGGAATTTTTATTAACCTTATGCTTTGAAACTTTGCTCTTGCAGTTAGCATGATGTGATATGAGATACCCTTCTACATATGCCCCATTAGTTAGAATGAAGTTGAATATTATTTAGATCAATTGACCCAAAAATTATCTTCATCATCAATTTCGAAGTTGAGGCAAATCGCTACGAGTAACTAGTTAGATCTCCCTCTAATGACTAGGGTTATCTTTTGGAAATTAATCTATAGGGTTAATAAAAAGTTGTTATTGGATCTTATATTGTTGCATTGGACTATCTACTATTCATATAATATTGATAATGTATTCATGCAATAAAGACATAGAACTAAAATTAATAATTGATAACAATCTAACTCAATTTTAACTTGACTAAAAGGAAGTGGACTCTTTTCTATGCTTTTGTGTTCTCTTATTGTGACAAAAATTTTCACATCTTTCACACAATTGAAATTGACCCTTTTATGATAATCTTTAATGAGTCTTCACTTCCTTTGGTTCATTTTTTCGCTAATTTGTTTGGATTATTATGCATTGCTCTTTTTGGTGGAGGTGAATTTCTTCATAAATGTTAGGTAGATAGAGTTTTTATCCTTTAATTGGCTGCAAAATATTTTCATAAACTTCCATAAACCTATCTTTATAGTAACATCAATCCACATATCCCTTTGGTTGTTACTTGGTAAAGAATATGGCATTAATGAAATGAGAGTGAGGGTACCAATAGAGTTCTCACTCCCTACAACTGCATGTGTTTTTCCTTAACAATTAGACTATATGTATATCATCTCTATTTGTAACTTGATATGTCATATTTCCATTTCAAATGACTCCATTTCATTGCATTCAATTTATTTTTCTTCAAATTCTTCACCACTTTAGGTGTAATTTTTTCCTTCTATATTTTAACTCGTTCCTTTATATTTGAATGTCATTGTGTTATCGTCGTCTTAATAATCTCCAAAATACCAATGATAAGATAATCTTTGATCACCAAAATCTAAGAGTTGAACGTCTCTTTCTTGTTCTTATACATAATTGTACATTTGAACTCAATACTCTGGAAAAATGGCCAATGCTAATTAGGTTATGTTTATAACTTAATTTTAAGAGAATTTTGTTTGAAGTTTGATGATTTACATACGTATAGTACTCAATAAGCCTTATATTTTGGTTTTAAGCTTTGTTTAGGTTCTTTAACGAAGAAAGAATGAATTAAGGGAACTTAGAGTCAAGTTCCATATTTTAGAAGAATGTTAGTTAAACATAGACTCTTGTTCATAACATAGGTCAAATATAGACCAGTGTTTTGACTTGTATTAGTCCTTGGTCTATTCTACTTCTTCAATAATTTGGCATATGAAGGAATATGACTTAAATATGGACACAAGTTCATGGCCTTTAGACCTTGTTCTTAAGATAAACCTTGAATGTGAGACAAAGGAGTTACTAAGCTAAAATAGGTGTAATACCAACCTATGTTTGTGACCTATATTGGTGGTGAAGAACATGGGACAAATACGAGTTTGTGTTGGACCCGTATAGGTCGAGACTTTTTGGACTTTTAGGGTTTTGTAAGAATAAAAGAAGCCTTGGTTTATTAAACAAGAGGGGAGAAAAGAGCAATCTGAGGGGTTGAATAAGAGCATCTTAATACAAGAATGAAGAAACTTTTGAGCAAATTAGAGGATCCCATCAAGATTTAACCAAAGAACATCAAGATTTCAAGATCTATCGAATACTTTATTTTATTTTATTTTCTTTCTTGATTATCGTTTGTTTCTTTTACCTTATTATGAACTAAATTAGAATGTATATCTAGATAAGATGAACCCTAGAACTATTTCGTTGGATTGATTTTTAATTTAATGAAAGATTCTAATTTTATTGCAAATTTGTTTATGATTATTATTTGTGATTGAATTGAAATATGTTAGTGTTTTAATTTAACTTCATATTTCACAGATAGGGATTGAGGAATCATATTTAAGAATAAATCATTGTATGAATGGTGATAGTTGCATGGAATCCTATATTTAAAACTATAAGAATCTTTTAGGTTACAATCAAATCTGTCAAGAAAATTTATAAAAAATTTAATATGTTCTTAGAAGTTTTGATCAAAAAGATATTTTAATAAATTAACTTAAAGATAAGGGTTGTATTCCTTGAGAAAGAATATGATTTTAACTTATAATTTTTATTGATCTAAGAAATTCTAGGCATAGGAAGGCTCTGGGAGATTTCTTATTTAAATCTTATTATGTATTGGTTGCTTTATTCTTGTCCCATTGCTTTAGTTTGGTACTTTAAATTAGTACAATTAATTATTTCTTTTAATTCAATCGTTTGTTTTATTAGAATAGATAATAAAAGATATTTAATATTAGTACTTATAGTCTTCATAGATTGACACTCATATTCACCTAAGCTTTACTATAAAAACAATAACTACATTTGCATGATGATCTTTAGCATAATTTTGAAAGGATACAATATACACATCATAATCAAAAGCCATACTCCAAGTTTCCTTAAGATATTTTAGTAATTATTCTGCACAATCAGGTAAGTTAATTTAATTAGTGAATTTCTCATAAAATTCTTATGGGAATATAACCTAACTATAATTCCATAATGTTTTTCTAAGGTCTTTTCCCTTCCTTTCCTAACCTGGTTATGATATATATACCTTGCATATGTCTTATGTGCAATAGAAGGCAATATAACATATTTTTAACTCTTATAAGCCCCTAAAAATTTAAAACAAAAAATTGTTAGAAAATTTATATAATTAATCGTACAAACTTTAAGCAATTGGATAAAATAAATTTTACATATCATATATCATTATGATTCCAATCCCATCTCCAAACTCTAAGTTAATGGTTAATTACTCAATTAACCATGTTTAATTATCAGCATTCTCTACCTTATCATGGGATATATGTCATAGTTATGATTAATTCCTATGGCATTTAAAATTGGTCCATGGTACTTGGTCCTTAAGAAACAATCATTCATGCCAATTACTAAACTTAACTTTTTTCACTCCTTTTCCATAGCATCAAAACGCAAAGACATCCTTCTAAACACCAATTTATCTTCTTGTTCTTTGTTCCCAAACTGAAGCTTGATTATAGAACATGGGTTCATATCTTTCAAATCACTTATATAATTATAAAGTTTTCATTGAGATGTTTTTAAGCAATAGAATGTTAGGAAGTTATATTCTTAATAAGCTAATTATTTTACTTTCTTTTATTTTGTATTTTATTTATTTTAGAACTTTCTTTCTTAAGCTTTTGTTTTTTTGGTTGTGTTTTAGGATTTGTTACTTTGGTTTATGACCAGAAGTAGTGCAAACTTCTATTTAAGCTAAATCTAGAAATTGTAAGGAATTTATTTGGGAATTTAATGGAGAGAAACCTAGAAATTTTGAGATTCCTACTACTATGCATAATGACATGATTGGAAGAACATTGCATTATAGGGGATTAAGCTAAACCATCGCTTATATAGTAAATCTAGTATTATTAGGCTCCGAGTGGAGGCTAAAAATTTTGAAATAAAGTCTAACATGATGGTTCAATAACTTGCACAATTTAATAGCCTGCTAGATGAGGATCCAAATGTGTACGTTTTCTTTTTGAAGATTTGTGATACATTCAGTAATTAGAAGGTAAGACGTTGTATGAGAGATGGAAGAGATGAAAGGAATTGTTAAGAAAATGACCTAATTTTGGACTCAATTTGGGATTATAGACATAAACATTTCACTTTGGTTTGAGTTATTTATCCTAGCAGTTGATTGATGCACCTTTTAATGGGACTATTAGCTTAAAACTCTTGAAAAATTCAAAAACTTATTAAATATATTATTATAATTACCAGTGGAAGAATTTAATATTGAAGAAAAAATTCAATAGGAACTTATAATATCAATTTGGTGACAACATTATAGGTAAAATTGGAAGCTTTAAGTAAGAAGATTAATAATATAAACTTGGCAGATCAATCAACACAAGTGATAAATTATGAATTATGATATTTATAGTAGAAGACACTACAATCATGAATGTGAAGCACTTAACAACATGAGACAATCGACCAAGCGAGTACATTTCACAGGAAATCAGTCTCAATATCAACCTTATAATAAAAATATAATTTGAGGTGAAGAAGTCATCCTAACTTTTTATGGAATAATGAAGCTCCACTTGAATTTTAGTAATTGCATTAGTAAGAAAGGAAGCTAACTCTCAAAGGACTCATTAAAAAAATTATTACTACATTTGAGGGTTGTTTATAAAGTATTGAAACATTCGTTTAAAATCAATAAGCCTCCCACAACTTGGAAAACTAGATTAGATATGATGCCCAGCAACACTGAGAAAATCTAAAGGAATAAGTAAATGTAATGACTTTAAAGAGTGGAAAGGAGCAAAAGTTGAAGAGAAAAAGACTAATGTATAAGAAAAAAATGATAAGGAGAAGAAGAAAGAGAAAGATTAGAAGTTCAAGGACAAAGTGGCCAAAGAGTACCAATTGGGAACTTTATACTTGAGCAGACTTATGATAAATATAAAGCAAGATCAATTTGGTAAATTTTTATACTTTCTTTAAAAAAATTACATATTAATGTACCCTTTGTTAAGACTCTTTTATAGATTCCATAATATGTCAAGTAGTTAAAAGATCTCCTTTTTAACACAAAGAGACATGAGGAATTATTGATAGTGGCATTAACTGAGTTATGCTCTATCATCTTATAGAACATGCTACCCTAGAAACTCAAGGATCTAGGAGTTTGACTATCCTTTATAATACTGGTAGTTTTCAATTATAAGACATTAGCAAATTTAGGAGCTAGTATTAATTATGATATATTTAAGAGATTAGGATTACATGAACTTAAACCAACTAGGATGAGTATTCAATTAACAAATAGGTTAATTAAGTGTCTTAGCAGCAATATAAAAGATATCTTAGTTAAGGTTAACAAATTTCTATCTCTTGTTAATTTTATTATTTTAGATGTAGAGAATGATATAAAGGTTTCTTTGATCTTAGGATGAACTTTCCTAACTACTACTAAAGTTATAATAGATATGAATGATGAGAACTTCATCCTAAGGGTAAAGGATGAAGAAGTAGCTTTTAGAATATTTAATTCCATAAAACATACCCTTGATAAAAATATATACTTATTTCTCTATAGATGTGATTGATACTAAAAATTCTCATATTTTACAGGAAATAATTACAAAATATTCCTTGGAATTTAATATCATGCAAGAAGAAGAAACAAAGATGGATATCTCTATTCCAATATAGCATATGGCATATTTGGACGCTAATAAGCTAATGAGTAGGAGAAGGAACAATAAAGAGATTAAAAGATGAAAGAAGGTAAGAACCAAGACTCCATTTAAGGAGCCATCAAGGTGAAGAACTTAAGTAAGGAGTCTAACTAAAAGAATCATAAAAGAGTACTTGTTGGGAGGCATCCTAAAGATTTAGGTGTTTTATTTCAATAGCTTTAAGAATCTTTAACATTAGTTTTAAATATATTTTTACATGATTTGATTTATGTTATGTATGTTTTATCTCAAAAGCAATTTAAAGTCATGGATTTAAGTATGCTTTGATGTTCTTTCATTGTTGGATCATAATACATGGTGTTAGTTCTTAGTTCTCCTATTGCAATTATAGACCCTTTTATTACTAGAAAAGTATCAACTCAAATATAGGGGAGTAAATTATGATTGTGTTTATTAATTTTGTTATAATTAGTTTAATAGAAAATATTCTAAGAAAATTTTTAACTTTGAAATAATATTGATCGAGATAATTCATAATAAATTTTGGTTATTATTGTGATTGGATTTATTTAGACAAATATTCATGAGCATTGATGGTTAAGTTAGTTTTAATTTGTTTCATTAATTATGAGAATAGATGCTTGATTTTTATCAAGATACTTTTTGTATCCTATGGACATACAATTAATTTAAAAGTGAATTCTATTTAAGCAATTTTCAATATGCCACAAAAAAGAGAAAAATGTGTATTAATAAATGAGCATTAAATAAATTCAGGTAATATTTACGTGAAAGAGTGGTGCTAGTAGTTATTTGAAATGGAGATTTGATTAAGTAACTTCAAGTATTTATGACAAAGCTTTTACTTTCACATTAAAAGTCTAGCGACTTTTCAAGCAAGCCTCTAAATACTCCTATGTCGATTTGAATTCATCGTTTTTCTCTTCTTTCAATAAGGGTTATAAAAATTTTAAAATTTGAAGCATCATTTACATATATATTTTCTTTATACATTATGTTAAATTTTGTGGATTGAGCTAAAGTTTCAAGGATAGTGGAGTTTAATTAAGTTATTTTATAATTTGATACGAGTAACTAAACTATTTGATGAAATTTATTGGTTGATAGATTTGTCTTTTTTTTTCCTTAAAATTGCCACATATTTAAGTTAAGAATGATGAAATTTGATGAAATTCATTTGCTTGAGGATAAGCAAAAGCTTAAGTGTTGGGGAATCTCATAAGTGCTAAATAGTTTATATTTTAGCATGATTCAATAGCATTTTGTTTAAACTTTAATGATTTTTATATGATTTAGTACTCTATATGGCATATATTTTGTTTACAAGCCTTATTTTTAGCTCACCATTAAAGAAGGGAAATTTCAGGTAAATTAGAGCCAAATTAGAGAAATTTTGGTATGATCTTGGATGAAAATGAGTTGAACATGGATCCATGTTCAAAACGCATATAAAATATGAACCAGTGATTTAAAACCATATTAGTCCCTGATCCATTTTGCTTTTTTGATAACATAGCATATAAAGGAACATATCCTAAGCATAGACCCATGTATATTGCCTTCAGACACATATTCACAAGAAGAACCCTCAAATGCACGATAGAGGAGTTATTAAGCCTACACAGGTGCAACATGGACTTATGTTTGCAACCTATATTGACAATAGTTTTTAAACAAAATAGGGTCATTTACTCTAGCGAATAACATGAAACAAACATGAGTTCATATGGGATGACACTTTTTGGATGTTTAGAGTTTAATGAGAATAAAACGAACTTTAGGAATTAAAGAAGAAGAGAGAAAAGAGCAATCACAAGTAACAAAATTAGAGTGTACTGGGTAGAGATAGAAATGGGCTAAGTTGAGACAAACCCATTGCTAGCTCGACACTTAAGGCATAACCCAAACTCAGTCCAAAACCCAGTAAAGACCTAAAACAATATTGTTTTGTAGCAAAGGGAATATGTTTTTTAGAGTAAAACCCCAAACTTGAGTCAAGCCCAAAGCATAGTTTGACCAAGTCAAGCATATTAACTTTGGTTTATACTCTAAGCCTCCTACCATCCCTAGTCTTAGGACAAAAATGAAGTAACTTTAGACTAAAGGAGGGGATTCTATCAAAATTCATCCAAAGAACATCTAAATTTCAAGATCCATAACAATACTTTCTTTATCTTTTTTCTTTCTTTACTATTGTTGGTTTCTTTTACCTTAATATGTATTAAATTAGGATATATATCTAGATATGAACACTGGAACTATTACTTTATAATGATTATTTGATTTAGTGAAAGGCATAAGTTTTATTTTGAATTGTTCATAGTTAGCTTTAGAGCAACTTGTAATATTACTCCTTTGTGACTAAAAATGTCACAGGTTCGAGTCATGGAAACAACCACTTTATAAATGCAAAGGATAAGCTACATACAATTGATGTCCCTCCCCTAACCCTCTCAAAGTAGGGAGCCTTATGCAATGGGGTTATTGTTGTTGTTATTGTTTTCATGGCTACTAATTATGATTAAATTCAAATATGCTAAAGCTTTGATTCAATTTTTGATTTCATAAATAGGGATTGAGAAATTATATGTATGAATAAATCATTACATGAATAATAAGAGTTGTGGGGAATCTTAAAGATAAGAATATATAGATGTTCTAAGTTAGAGTCAAATATACTAAAGAGATTCAAAGAACAAGTTAATGCATTTTTAGGAGTTTTGATTATAAAGAGATTTCAATCAATTAACTTAAGGATAAGGGTTACTTTCTTGAGAAAGAATATGGTCGTAAGTTTTGGAATTTCTTCCAATCTAAGAAACTAAGGTTAATCATTAAATCAAGATAAATATAAGAATAAGAAGGTTTTACTAGTTACTTCAGTCTTATTTCTTTACTTTGGTTTGTTATTTTAGATTAGTTCAGTTAATTATTTCTTTTAATTCAGTTATTCTTTTTGTTAGATTAGATAATAAAAAGATAGTTAGTACAAGTACTTGTAGTCTTTATAGGATTGACACTTATATTCACGTAAAACTATATTATAAGAATGATAAGTACCTTTACCCATTGATCTTTGGCATAGTTTTGATAAGATATAATATAGGCATCACAATTAAAAACCCTACTCTAAGTTTCTTCAAGATATTCAAGTAAATCTTGTACACAAATAGGTGTAAGTTGATTTAGTTTGAAGAATTTTTCATTAAATTATTTTAGGACTATTGCCTAAGCATGATTCCACAATGTTCTTTTGAGGTCTTTTCCCTTCCACGTCATAAACCAGTTATGATATATATGCCTTGCACACACTTAAATGTAGCAAAAGGTAATGCAAATTTTTTAACTCTCATGAGTCCCTAAAAAGTTAAAACAATTAGTGAGAAATTTCATAGCATCAATTATACAAAATTCAACAAGTTGGATATTATACTTTTTACATATATGATATATATATATATATATATATATATATATATTATTTTTAAATCTTATCTTAAAGCTCTGAGTTAGTGACTAAATTCCTAATCATCCATATTTATTTATCAATATTCTCAACCCCAATAATTTCCATGTCATAATTAACATCAATTCTTATGGCATTTAAAAGTTATCCCTGATACTTGGCCTTCAAGAAACAATAATCTATGCCAATTATAGGTCTTAAATTTTTTCACTGTTTTTTCATTGCATTAAAAATTTTTCATTCCTTTTTCATAGCACCAAAACATATATGCATCCTTTTGAACACCAATTTATCTTTGTTCACGCCTTCCAAGTTATAGCTCAATTTTACAATATGGATTCATTTCCTTGGATACATTAATATAACCATAAAGTTTTCGTATTCATCATATTGCTCCTTTGAATTTGATTTTAGAACCTTTCTCTTTGTATACTTACATATGCTGGAATTCACTAACAAATTTGGCTTCTCGATACAACCTTCCACCATTTCTTGATTTTAATGTTTGGCTTATAAAAAAATTTCCTTGAAATGTCTTATAATGTAATTGGAAGTAACTAACCTTGGCTTATTGGTTAGATCACATATATAATTTGACTTGTACATTTTAAGCTTAAAGTATCTGCCTTTCTTGTCAAATGAAGCACATTGTTCAGATGGACATTCTTTGATGTAAGAATGCCTATTTCTTTTGGGTTCATTCCTTTTAAACCTAAATTAAATATTGTTGCAATTGTATAGTCAACAAAAGAATCTTTAAAGTGTTATGTACTATCACAAATCATCCTTAATGCACAAAGAACATGTATATTAATTTTGGTTAAGTTGCCTCAAAGTTATATCTAGCACTAATATATTTATCACTAGTTAAGAAACTCCAAAGATATGAGAGTCAATGTATACGGTATCATGAGTTGTATCAAGGTTAATGTTAAAATATGAGTTAGAGTCATTTAGATTTAGTTGCTCTATATTTCCTTCCTCCTCTTTTTTAGTGTTATTCGCATATAATGAACCATGTACATCTATTCCAAGTTTTGCATTTGATTGGACATATATATTTGATCTAAGTTTTGCTTCTACACTCATATCAGTCATGTCACCAACCAACCTAGATTTACATCACCTATACTAACCATGCCACTTGTATTTTCAACAAACCCAACTTTATCATCACTCATACTAACTCTGTCACCTATATTTTTAGCTAATCAACTTCATCATCACCCAATTTTATTGTCACATCACCTATATCTTCTCCTTTTTCATCTCCCATATTTTCTATATTTTTATGACTGTTATCATGTAATCTTAATACAGGTATAAATGATATTAGTTCATCAATATGTTCCAATATATACATCTTCTATACTATGCATCTCTAACAATTTAATCAAAATCAATGCATTATGATTAGACTATAAGCTTAAATAATCAACTAATCCTTTCCCATAAACCAAACATAATTTATTGAGAATTTTTTATAGTCTAACTCAAGAACCCATTTTAGACACCTCTCACAAACTAATATAATCTAGATCTATATTGTTAAAAAAGATTAGGCTACTATCCTTTATACTTTAGATCCCTCCCTAAAGAAAGTGTCCACTACCGAAATCCCTTATACTAGCATTTTTATTTACTACCATCCTAAGAAGATAAATGAAGACAAATCAATCTAATAAAAATTATATAATCGACAAGAAATCTACTTATAATGTAAGATATTTATTAGTTAACTAAAATTAACTATATTGCAAAGTTTTAAGGAGATTGCCATAAGGAAAAGGTTGGAAATAACTCCAATATTTCATCCAACATTATGAACTTGATTGAGTATGACTTGGATAAACAATTTTGCTTAAGAAATGGTCAAACTACTATAGACTGTTATTTCTAATAACCATTGGCATGAAGTTTCAACTATATAAACTTAAAGACTATTTATAAAACACTTATGTCATTAGTTGTACATTTATAACTCATTTAATTTCATATTTGATTTTGTTGCTTTTTGTCATGAAATTGTTTTAGTTTTTATCTCATATAAGTAATCCTTGCTTAATTTTGTTTCATTTTTTGATCATGAAATTTATCGTAAATAACATGAGTAAGAAAAATCGTTGAAACAAATGAATAACTTAAATAGAATTTACTCATTACAATTACAGTTTAATAATTTTCATTATTAAACTTTCTTGGTTGATTAACAAAGGTTGCACCTCTAATATGACAAATGATTCCATTTTCAGAGTTTCGGATAAGAGCATTGTGTAAAAGGTAAGTATAGGAACTTTTCTACAAGTCCAAATAAGAGGTTATACGCTTGTCAATACTAATGCGTGTATCAAACTAGCCATATATGTGTCATTTATGCTTGAATTACATGAAAATTTAGTGAGATTTAGAGATTAGTTGGTTGAAATACATAAAAAGGTTAGTGTTAGATTTAACCATATTATTCATATAATGTTGAAGATTATAACTAAAAAAAAGGTTATGTATGCACTTCAAAACATTGGAGAAAAAATTGTTACATGTGAAGCTTATTAATTAGGCAAGTGAGCTAAGTTTTCCTCTATTAATGCAACTTTAGAGTTAAATGAAGTTAAAAATCATTTACTAAGATGCCTATGATCCTATAAGTAGTGATATAAGGATAGCCTCCTAATTTTATCGTCATACTCCTTCTTTAGGACTTATAATTGGCCCCTATTAATAGAGTGGTCACTAATATTAACCCTACATTATAGGATTTCTTATAAAAGAATGTCATTTTCCATTATCATCAACTAAGTTATTTCTTACTAACTAATAATAGTCTTCTACTTAATCTTCCTTTAATTGTAGTCAGAATAAAAGAAAGGCCAATGTTGATAGTTAGGTTGATGATATAATAATAAGAGTGGGAACATGTGAGATAATAGTATAATAGACATCTTCACATGTAATAGAGCTAAATTGAATTGAAGGAGCACCATTTTTTTAAAAATAAAAGAGAATTTCATTAATAAGGAATTACAGAACAATTATAGATATACATAAGGGGGTTACCTTGTCCACACCATGGTTAAATGATTTCAAAACCAAAAATATTTAAGACACATAATGTACAAGTAACATGACAAAAAGCCAGAGAAAATTTAGGCTATATTTCTCAACACGGGGAGTTCATTGATATTATACACATTCTCTAAGATAAGAAGAGGAACATCTTTCCTCTTAGCTTTAAACCTTCGAGCATTTCATTCCTTCCAGACGGTTTGTACCTCTTCTAAAATACATTTTGTGAGCTCACATATGAAGAATAGATGGTCATGTGATTCTTCCTAGGTTGAGCAAAAAGGACATGACAGATCAACCTATAAATACCGAATCCTATCAGTACTATTGAGACTTTTTTTAATGGCCAGCTAAAGGAGAAAGGCAGTTCTTAGAGGAATGTTATTGTTCCAAATAATGTGAGATCACTCCACTACTGGTTTTCGCAATCGTAAAAGATCTCTGATATTTCTATTAAACAATTGATGAGTTCGTCAACTATGCCAAAAGAATGTATCATGCTGAAGTGAATTAAGATTGTATGGGGGTTGTAAGTGGCTGAGACATGCAGGAAAACAACAGCTATTTTCAATGATGAAGGACGCCATTTTAGTTTGCAATGGGAGATCGATCAAGCTTCTTGTTGCATCCGTGAAGTGGACAAAATGTCCTCTACCCGACCAACTATCAACTATAAGGAGGTGTGTTTCCCATCACTAATAGAATAAGACATAACATCCTTAACTAAGTGTCTCAAATGGAGAAGCTGATTAAGGAAGAAAGAGTGTGAAGTTTTTTACTTGATTTCCTATATGCTTTTGCCTTTGAGAAAATATGAGTGAAGCCATCTAATCCATAGAGATTTCTTGTCTTCAAGGATTCACCAAAATTGTTGTAGTAAAAGTGTTTGATTGATGAGTTCGATTGGATATATGTTAAGACCCGCTTCATGTTTTGGATAACATATATCTTCCCATTTCACCTTAGCACTACCTTTTGTATCAGTTGAGTAATTCAATAGAAAATCCTTGAACAACCTCTCAGTTCTCTTGATTACATGTTTTGATTGAAAATGTGTGAGCTCTAATAAATTTGCAGGGAGATTAACACTAATTTTATAAGTTGTAATATCCTTACAAAGGATAAAGATTTGTTCACCCATGAATCAAGTCGCTTTTGCACTTTCTTATAAGAGGGTTGCATTCCAGAAAGGTTATTCTCTTTGTTGACACAAGGAGACTCAAATAAAGTAACAGGAGTCCTTCGTTGTCGTTCCTTTGAATGAGGCAATTTGTGTAGCCATATGAGATGCTTTCTTGGACAGTATGAAACTACTCTTTGTGAAGATTGAGCAGTAGAAACGAGGTTATCTTGAATTTGTGCAATGCTCTCATATTTCTAGTAATAGAGGTTGTGTTTGCACTGCAAAAGAGTAGTAAGTTGTCTGCAAAAGCAAGGTTAGTAAGCCTAAGTTTTTTTTTTTCATTTCAAGTTATGCTTAAATTTAACATTCAAATCCACTTCAAGCTTTATTAGAGAATTTAAAATTTTCATGCAAATAATGAAAAGATATGGGAAATAGGATCGCCTTACCTTAGAACTTTCCTAGATTTAAAAGTAACCAACAGATCTCATAGAAAAGTCTAGCACAAATTGTCACAATTTTTGTGGAAATTGATCTTAATGCAATGTGTTGATGAGTTTGCTCTATAGTAATTTTTAAAAAGTTCTTGCATGATTAATATGTTATCTCTGATTGCTGATGAAGGCCCTTTGATTGTCATTGATAAGAGGTGTGATCACTCTCTTCAATCTTGATGTCAAAATCTTGGAAATAATCATATAGATAAAGTTGGTGTAGGCAATAGGTCAAAATTCATTGAAACTTGAAGGATTAGCACTCTTTGGTATCTGACTAAAAATGTTGTATTAATTTCTTTAAGCAAGACACCAGTAGTAAAGAATCCCTTTATTGCATTCATAACATAAGTACCCATGATGCTCAAGGATTTTTGAAAGAAGAATCCATTCAAGTTGTCTGAGTCATCTGGACTAGGAGCTTTTGTGCCATCCAAGCTGAAAACCGCTTCCTCAATTTCCTTGTCTTCCATTGTCTTAGTTAATATCTCACTAGTAGCTTGTGTAATCTGGCACAAGTTGAGAGCTGGGAGGTCAACATTGGAACTAGCAATGATAGTGGGAGAATCTAACAATTAGCCAAAAAAATTAACAACAATAATTTGAATGTAACATCCCATCACCGATGGGAAGGGTAAAATAGTAATTTGGAACGGGTTAGG
>JANJEY010000004.1:26992345-27004528 GCA_024703695.1 Erythroxylum cataractarum | reverse complement strand
AAATATCCGCATCTCCTAAGCATGATTCCTCTTTATGTAAGATCTGTTGTGTTAGCAAATCTCACAAATTGTCTTTTTCTGATTCTAGCTATGAAGAAAAAGAACCTTTGGAATTAATTTGTTCTGATTTATGGGTACCTTCGCCTATTGCCTCTGGTGATGGATATTTTTATTATGTTATCTTTTTTTATCATTATAGCAAGTACACGTGGAATTATTTTATTTGTCGTAAGTCTGATGTTTTTGATTGTTTCGTCCAATTTCGAGCTATTGTTGAAAAATTCTTTGGCAAACCTATCAAACAGTTTCAATCTGATTGGGGTAGGGAATTTCAAGCCCTCGAACGATACTTAGCCAATAATGTCATTATCCAAAGCAGTTCATGTCCTCATACCCCTAAACAAAATGGTTGTGTCGAACGCAAACACCGTCACATTACTCAAACTGGCCGAGCCCTTTTACATCACTCCTCTGTTCCACCAAAACATTGGGATCATGCCTTTGTTACTGTCGTTTACACTATAAACCGATTACCAACTCAGCCACTTGATCACAAATCCCCTTACCAATTAATTTTTCAACATAACTCGGAATATAACTTTCTTCGTGTATTTGGTTGTTGTTGTTATCCTTGGCTTCGTCCCTATACTAAGAACAAACTTGAGCCTTGTTCTACCAAATGTGTGTTTCTTGGCTATAGTACTCTTCATAAGGGATATAAATGTTTGTCTTTATCAACCAATAAGATTTTTTATTCACGTCATGTTATTTTTGATGAGCAGGTTTTCCCGTTAAAGGAAAGTGATGGGCAGTCCTCTATTCTCGGTCCACCGCCATCTCCAACTACCATATTTTCCCTTGGCCTACCTTGCTCCACCACTATTCTGCCGCAACCTACTACTACTCCTACACCACCACCACCATCTACCCAACCCAGATCCATTGCCCCAATTACCGACACAAATATAGCTCCTGCCAACCCGACTACAGTCGTGGCACCCTCCGTGCCTCCACCTCCTTTGCCAGTTGTTCCAACCACGATTTGAAACTCTCAGAACCAGCATCTATGGTTACTCGGTCTCAAACTGGCAACTTAAACCCTAAAGCTTTCCATGCTTCATCTCCTGCCTTGTCTGCTCCGTCCTCCTACACCGAGGCAGCCAAGCAAAAAATTTGGCGTCAGGTAATGTCCGATGAAATTGATGCCTTAATGGCGAATGGGACCTGGGATTTGGTTCCTCGATCACAAGCCTCTAATGTGATTGGTTGCAAATGGATCTATCGTATAAAGACCAAGCCTGATGGTTCCATTGATCGTTACAAAGCCCGACTGGTAGCAAAAGGCTTTCATCAACGACCTGGCATCGATTATGTTGAAACGTTTAGCCCTGTCATCAAACCAGCCACGGTTTGACTTATTTTGTCGATTGCAGTCACTCATCAATGGTCTATTCGGCAACTCGATGTCTCCAACGCTTTCTTACATGGGTCACTTGATGAACCGGTTTTTATGGAGCAACCTCAAGGCTTTCTTGACCCTACCAAACCTCATCATGTGTGTTCTCTCAAGAAGTCTCTCTATGGCTTGAAACAAGCACCTCGTGCTTGGTATTTCTGTCTTACCAATGCCCTACAAAAGATTGGTTTTCGGGGCTCCAAAGCTGATAGTTCGTTGTTCATCTATTCGGCCGGTAATGACATTGCCTATTGCTTAGTATATGTTGATGACTTAATTTTGACAGGCTCCTCATCTCGTCTCCTTCAGCATATCACTAGTCAACTTGGCACATTTGTTACCATTAAAGATTTGGGTTCCCTTTCATATTTCCTTGGAGTTGAGGTTACATGGCACTCTGATGGACTGCAACTTTCGCAATCCAAATATATTTTAGATCTCTTGAAGCGGGTAAATATGCATGAAGCGTCACCGGTTTCAACTCCTTCTACTCCTCAATCCGATTTGACAGCCTTGTCATCCTCTACCTTTGAAGATCCGACGTTGTACCGACAAGTGGTTGGTACTCTTCAATACTTAGCTCTCACTAGACCCGATATAACCATGGCTGTTAACAAGACTGCTCAGTTCATGCATTCACCCTCGGTACATCATTGGCAAGCTGTTAAGCGCATACTCTGATACTTGCGAGGTACAGTGGATCATGGCATTGTCCTAAAGTCGTCCCGTTCATCATCGCTTGTTGCTTTCTCTGATGCGGATTAGGGTGGCGATAAAATTGATCGGAAAAGTACATCAGCTTATGTTGTTTTTCATGGTGCTAATCTTATCTCGTGGTGTTCAAAGAAGCAAAAAACCGTAGCTCGATCTAGCACTGACTCTGAATATCGTGCACTAGCTTCGGCAGCTTCTGAGGTGTATTGGCTTCAGTGTCTCCTTCGAGAACTTCATCATTCTCTTCCCACCACACCGAAAATCTGGTGCGATAACATCTCGGCCACTTACTTAGCTGCTAATCCGGTTTTTCATTCTAGATCGAAGCACCTTGAACTTGATTTCCACTTTGTACGAGACCAAGTTCGAAAGAAACATCTTATTGTCTCGTACATTCCGACTACCGACCAATTGGCTGATGTGTTAACCAAACCACTGTCCAAGAATCGATTCCTAGACTTGAAGGCCAAACTGATGGTGCTCCCCCCCATCCGTTTGCGGGGGGGTGATGAAGATAAGATTCGGTCAACACAATCCTAGCCTTTTTCCATTCAATCTGTTGTTATCTATTAGGATAACCTTATCTATTCAATCTGTTGTTATCTATTAGGATTTAGTTTTAAAGTTTTAAATTCAAATCTTTGTAAATCCTATCTCTAACTTCACTTGTAATTTCTGTATATATAGAGTTTACGACTCAATGAAAGAAACATTCTTTTGCCACTCAAATTCCCTCTCTTTCAGTGCTAGTTTTTACATTCTATTAATGTCCAATATTAATAGAACAATAAATATGATCAATTTAGGGATAAGACATAAATGAATATAAATATCATAATTATAGTTTCATTATAATTTTATTTGGAATATGTAATTATTTTATGGATTTTATCACATATTTAAATGTATATAAGATAAAGAATGTCTTTAACTATTTTGTCACTAAACCATAATTAAACCGATTAGCTATAAACCAACACAAATAAAACAAATGATTTAAAAGGACCAAAACTTTTGCAATTAGGGAGGAAGGAACAAAAATAGTGAATGAAGGTATGTCTTACGATTTTCATTTTTAGGAAATTTTTGGGTCACGGGAGTTCCCTGTTCCTGTCAAAGGAAGCTAGAAAAAACGTGAAGCTTCTTGTTAAGTCACTGAAATTTAACATAAATCAATGGTAAGTATCTGGATTCATTCATAATGTTGAAAGCTAGTAAGTTATAGGACTTTGAATGTTTTTATTTTCTTGACGCGAAGTATACATAATGTTCTTTCTATGTGGACACAATTTGTGGTAGTGGATGAAGGATCCAATCTAAAAGAAAACAAGCATTTCGGACTGCCCTCTCATTTTCTCGTGTCGAGCACTGCTACACTATCTTTGATGGAATGTTGGTGACAAGTATATTATCAGAATCTATGGAAGCGAAAAAAGTAACAAGAACTGTTGGAAAATTGGAAGGCTACATTAGACTAGACCATTATGATCCACACTTTCTCAAACCTGTCACTGTTCCGTCAAAATAAGGAAGTTGAATCCCTTTGGCATTCCATGTAATTTAGCTGACTTCATAGAAAAGAAAGGGTCAATGAATTATCAGCTTCATCTTTTCTATTTTTCTTTTAGGGTTTACTATTCACCAAATGGGGTGCTTTGCTTCTTTTGTTAAGCTAAGTATTACGAAAATGGGTAGCACTAGATGATAGAAAAGAAAACTATTGGTTAATATATATGGTACTGGATCTTATGCGTTTACATTTTAAATGGACAAGTTAGAAGTACAAAGTACCTTATGTTCTCTAAATCAAAGCCTAATGTTATTAGTTGCAACTTTCAGGACATTGTTTATGTTGGTTATCAATAAGACTTTCTTTTAGCTTTATTTTTTAAAAAATTATTCTTCATATTTTAAGTTTCTACCAAAGAATTCTATAATATTAAATGTTTTAAGAAATATCTTATATTAAATTTAATATAAATTATTATGTAATTAATTGCTATAAATATAGTAATATTTTTAAATAATATTAAATTTATATTAATTAATTATTTAATAATTTATATTGATATTAACAAAATTATAATATTTTATTTGTCTTAATTTTATATTTTAGCCTATGTCATAATACACCATTTGGAATTGATGACACTGATGGCAGTTTCAAATCAAAGGAAAGCAAAAGAATAGCGCAATGAGTCTTCTTTACTTTTTGTTTTTTTTGCATCTATTGGTGAGTTGTGACGCAAAAGTCCTAATGTTATTAAGTTTCAACTGATGCACAGCTTGTGGCCAAATTTATAGTGGTAAAAGAACAAATCTAAGTGACATAACATTCTGACTACAAGGATCTAAAAAGCTTTAGAAGGCCGGCGTATATGTTACTCCATAGTACAACTCTGTAGCCACATTGTCATGTCACCAACCGCCCACTGTGAAATCCCTTCCATTGTTCATATTTTTATCTTCCAACTTCTAAGTCGTTTTCAATCATTTGTCTCCCACTCTACTTTTCTTAGGTCACCATAATTCCCATTGTTATTTCTGTTCAAAATTTCCTGTGATTATAATAAATACAGTAAAATAAGGTAATATAACATTAAAATCAACCAAAATACTTAACAAAAAATATACCTAAGTTATGTCATATAAATATACTTATAAATAGGTATAACTTTTTAACTAAAATATCCCTTAACCTTTCATATTCCTCTCTCTTGGAAAATCATTACTTAGTCCTGTATAAAATTGGGAATAAAGAAACAAGATTCATGTCTTTCAAATCCTGTCAAACAATACATGTCAATGTGATTTTTACAAAAATTGATGTTACCTATTAAAGAAGGTGCATGTTCGGCTCATATTCTTCTATTGATTTAGGGATGACAAATGTGGCCCGCCCAGCCTTGATTGACTAGGCCATAGGCCTAGATAGCTTGACCTGACTAGGACACAGGCGTGATATTCCTCTGCTTCCTTTTCTTATTGTAAGAATAAAAAGTCTTGTATTGTGTTGATTCATTTTTAATTTGCGCCTTTTTGACTTGTTGAATTTTTAAGATTTATCATTAATTAGTCTAATATGCAAATGCATATTATTAACTATAGCAAATTATAATTTGGAGTATTCCAGAGTATTTACTCATAAAAACTATAACTACCGAGTCTTATTAATCCAAACTAAATAATAAAATTAAGAAAATAAATCATAAAACAAACCTTACGATTTCAAGGCTTACTTATGAGGAATTTCAATTATCATATAAGAATAATTATTAAAGTTGAAATAGCAATTAATCTAAAGTATCTATGTCCTCTTTCAACACATACATAAATGTCTAATTAAGAAAATAACACCCCTTAATGTTCAACACCTAATTGAACTTATTAAATAGAGCTAATCTTTCAATTATCACCTTTGTTTAGGATACCACTACCTCTAGATCTAGATGGTTATTCTCCTAGTGTATAAATTATACTTTAAACCTCTCGTTCCTTCATGCAATCCTCGAGATTGAATCTACGATAGCCAAACATAAATCTATCAATTAAAATCAAAGAGAGTAAATTCAACCAAGGCAATAATCTATCATGCATTAATAATTAAATATTTCACATACTATAACATCTCACTCTCGCAAGACACTTACACGGCATCCTAAGTGATATCCGAGTATGCATCCCACAAAAATGACATGCTAGAACATTCTGTAAATCGAACTCATAACAAAATTTTTTCAAAAGTATCAATGCATGCATACGTGGAAAATCAATAAATAAATCGGGCTCACTTTATTCATAAACATTTTCATTCATAAATGTTACTACACTCATTGATCAATCTCATTTACAAACCTTTCTAATTTGGAAGGTTATTACAAAAATAGAATTGATCAAATAAACATAATACAATAATTGTGGAATGCACAATTTGATACAAAAGTAAAAAAAAATAAAAATACAGACGTGAACTGAACACGACCTTTATCACTTACTCGAATGCAGTGGCCAGACTCCAATTTGTCTAACTGGAGATCTTTAATAAGCCTGAAAAATATTGCAAATTTGGGTTGAATTTTGTGAACTCAATGAGTGGATCATTCTTGATGGCTCACTTATATCACTTAACACACATTGTTCATGAAATCATGCAAGTCACATCATTTCACTAATAATCAAATAACATCACGTATCACTTTGATCACGTATCGGCTTCAAGTCCGATATGGTATTCGCAACTTTGGATATATGGTCATGGGCTGCCTATCAATGGGCTTTTCTGGTAATTTTGGAATGGGCTAACTGTTTATGAAATAACAAAGATCCAATAAATAATAATCACAATAATAATAAAAGTAAGAAAGGAGGGAAAATGAAAACGCTGAAACTTTTAGGGAGTTTTCCCACCAAAACCCAAATTTCAAATATCAATGTAACCAAAAAACCCCCGCAGACTTCTTTTTGCCTACATCTCTTCTTCTTTTAAACGCGACAGCTTCTCTTCTCTCTGCTTCTTTACCCTTACAGGTTCACATCTCTCTATTCAGATCTTCCAAGCTTTAAATTGATTAGGACTATGGTTTATCTTTCTGTCTGATACATGTTTTGGTGTAGGTAAAATAGAATTTAAGAGCCCATGGCTGGAAAAGGAGGAAAGGGTCTTCTGGCATCCAAAACCACTGCAGCTAACAAAGACAATGACAAGAAGATGCCTGTTTCTCGCTCTTCCCGTGCCGGTATTCAGGTTACTTATTAACTACTACTACTTCTTCGCTTTCTTGGTTTTCTTGTTTCTTTTTTCAACTTTCCAAGTTGGGGATTCATGATTGATGTGTAGTTACTGTTATCTTAATGTTATTCAATCAGGAAGATTACATTACATGGCTACATATTAATGTTTGCCTAGGATTTTGCTTTGGCTGATAGTTGAAATATGCATTTTTAATGCAACTAACCTGGTTACATCCGGCAAAATTCTGCTGGAAAATGACCTCATCGAGATTTAAGGATAAAAGAAAGTTTTGTCCTTGAAAATCTCTTTTTCATTTTTCAAATAATAGTCCGGCTATTGAACCATACTTTCTGTAAGTGTCAAAACAAGATTTGCAGAACATTTCTTGTTTAACATTCAACAAATATTCACACTTTATTTGTGTTTTTAGCTATGATTACTGGGTAATGATTATTTGCGGCTTTTGGATTGACGTTTTCAGTTTCCAGTTGGTCGCATTCACCGTCACCTCAAGCAAAGGATAAGTGCCCATGGACGAGTTGGGGCAACTGCTGCTGTCTACTTGGCATCAATTCTAGAGTATCTGACTGCCGAAGTTCTTGAGCTTGCTGGGAATGCCAGCAAGGATCTGAAAGTCAAGAGGATCACACCAAGGCATTTGCAGTTAGCCATTAGAGGTGACGAAGAACTTGACACTCTGATCAAGGGAACCATTGCTGGCGGTGGTGTCATCCCTCATATTCACAAGTCCCTTATCAACAAAACCACCAAAGACTGAGTTTGCTTGGATACAAATGACTTCGTGTTTTATTGTATCGGCTGAGCAGTTATTATGCATCTTGTTTGTGACTTTACTTTAGTTAGCGTATTGCGGGCTTGCATGGGTCTACAACTGGTTGGTTAGCTGTATACTGTTTGACTTTCTAGGTTAATTCCTCTAGGATAGATGTCTATGTTTAGATTAGACTGCAGTTTGTTTGGATTGTTGACTTAAATTCCTTTGCTCTTTCCGACCGATATTCCGAAGTCATAAGCTCTTGACCTTAACTTATGGAACCGGTACTCAACTCCTATCCTAGTAATACTTTGTGATTACTAGTCAATAAATCTTTTTCTTTTAAAATATTTGCACCAGAAAATGAAAAGTCCGTTATATTCTGTTTTTTATAAATTTTCTGGTTTTCTTTCTTATCAAGCAAGTTGCTTGGTTTGTACATCATACTTTTTTATTAGAAAGAGGTCTAGGAGCAGATAAAACGTAGCTTTCCTGGTAAAGTAAAAATGTTCAAGCACCTAATAAGGTCATTGAAAATGATATCTCGTACTGTTGATTGAGAGAAGTATTAATGTATGTCACACAATATCTCTTAATCAAATCCTTGTAAATTAGCCTTTAGTTTTGCCTAAGATTAGGTACATTAATGATGCATTTTATTATGTTGATTTGTTGCTTTACTTAGAGACATTTGATAAGAGCATGTACTCTCTTTTTACACATAAATACAAACTTTTTCAATTTTGTCTATCATTCTTTATTTCTAGATAATATCAGAGCTTCTTTTATAATAAAAGGAGTCAAAATTCTAGAGCTTTTTATTTCTTACTCTTAAGTATTTTACTCTTACATTCTGGTTTTAAAAATTAGCTCGAAAAACAATTTTCTATATATCAAATTGTTCCTCATCATTTATAGATTATATTGGTGAAAATTTTGTGGTCGAATAACATTCTACATGCCCACACGCTTTATTAGAAGTAACTAATCTTCAAAAACCAAATGGCAGAATCATTGGAGGTAGAAGACAATCTAAACGACGTCGTTTCACTCAAACAAAGAAGAGACCCATGTCAGCAACAAGTTCATGCCACATCAGCGATAAGTTTGTGCCACATCATTGACATGTCAACATTGTGTCAGCGAAAGTTGGTGCCATGTTAGTGCTATGTTGACATGTGTCCCATCACCATTGGTACACATATTGTCCTCTTAGTTATCCACGTGTTCACTTTGTTTGGGTTAGACTTATCAATTTGATAGTTGATCGACACTTTGATCGTTTGGTTCGACACTTTTTAATTTGGATTCTTCGCAAACCAGACTGGTTCCTAAGGTTTCTTGACACCTTGAATCCAATTTTGAGCTTAGAATAACCAAATTCAATCTTTATAAATAGGTTTCCTCCCATCTTATTGTATTCTTTTACTATGAATGCCTATAAACTTGTCCAATACATTCCCAACCCTATTAATATCACCTTTGATAGCTCTAACTACGATCTTTGGGTTGAGAAAATGTCATAGTTTTTTTAAGGGAAGGCTTCTTTGGCGTATTCTTATTAGAGAAATACTTAAACTCATTTTAAAAAAAAAAAGATGAAGACATTGATATATTCACCGAACAGTTAGTGGCATGGGATGGCATGAACCATCAAATCTTAACATGGTTTTGAAATAGATGTGTCAAAGTCATCAAACTTGACTCTCGAAGGTTTGACACAGCTCAAGAGGTATGGAATTTTCTGAAAAATTATTATTTTGTATCAGATGATGTCCATCGATTTCAGCTCTACAAGAGACTCCATCAAACGCAACAACCACAATTATATATATATTACAAAAACTTTGGGATCAACTAACACTTGGGGATCCTATCTGGCCTAATCCTGATGTTGCTGCACTCTATGCAAATCTTCGAGATGATCAACATATATGACATTTGCTTATGACTCTCAAGAATGAATTCAAACTCATTCGCAACTCTCTTCTTTATAGAGGGACTGTACTAAATCTTGACATTGTCATTAAGGAGCTCATTTAAGAGGAAAGTAGTCTCAATATGCTCCGATTTGAAAAATCTATTTCTTTTACTGATGTTGTCCTTGCATACAACTCATACCCCATCTTAAACATCTCAAAATTCAGGTAAGATGTATTATAAAAGATCTTATAGCTACTGTAAAAAGCACGGACATCACTTTTCTAAATGTAAAAAACGACTCAAACATAACTCTGGACAAGGTAATCATTCTAAATCTCCCTAGCCTACTTCCACCGTTGCTGTTGCCACCGAGGGTTCCATAAAAGGCACTTCTCCCAAATTCTCCTAAAAAAACCTTCCTTCCCTTATTCAACAACTTCAACCAGATTCAACAATCTCTATGTTAGGGTTTTTAATCTCTAGTGGTACTCTAGGTCATGTTAAGACTGAACAATTTAATTATGTTCCTTGCTAACTTTTTAAACATCAAGCTTGACCATTTTCTAATAATGACTTTATCTCTTTAGCCCCTTTTGATCTAATTCATTATGATATTTGAGGCTTTGCACCTCATGAAAATATGAGTGACATGAAATATGATGTGTTCTTTATTGATGACTTTTCCCACTATACATGGATTGATCTGATGTGCCATAGATCTGAACTATGTTTCATTTATTCTTGCTTTGCTACTATGATTCACACTCAATTCTCTTGCAAGATTAAAGTTTTTTGAACTAATAATGCAATGGAATACAAAGATACAAACTTTCTCAACTTTCTTAATGAACAAGGAACCACCAATCAAAGATCTTATCCAAACATATCTCAACAAAATGGTCGGGCCGAACGCAAACATAGATATATTCTTGACGCTACTTAAGCCCTTCTTTTATCATCTTCCTGTTCTAAAAATCTTTGGGGAGAAGCAGCCTTTACTACTGTATATACTATCAATCATATTCCCTCTCCTACCATAGGTAATATCTCTTCTTATGAGCCTTTATTCAATCATGCTCCGGATTATCAGTCTCTTAAAGTCTATGGTTATGCATGCTTTATTCTCTTATAACCTTATAAACACACCAAACTTGAACCCAAAGCACGTTCATGTTATTTTCTAAGGTTTAGGATATAACATAAAGGATATAGATGATAGGATCTATTATCTCTAAGACTTCGAATCTCTCGACATGTCACCTTTCGGGAACATAAAATGTTTTCAAAATATTGAAATTTCGAGTTAGTAAGATCACTCACAAGTGTTTCTCTGACCCTACCATATCTTTGTTTCCTGATATTTCTTTTACAGGTCAATCTTATAGCTCTCACAACTCAACCCAACTAACGACTGATGCTATTATATCTACTCCATTTGTAGATCCTCCATCACCAATTAACCCTTCCCCATAATCTATTGAGCCTCCACAACCCCTCCGTCAATCCTCTCGAGTAAGTCAACCCTCTACTCATCTTAAAGAATTCTGTATTTATTCTACTATTTTTTCTCTATATAAACCTCACACATATCGCAAGACCAGCTCTAATCCTTTATGGCAGCGAGCAATAGTGGAAGAATTATATGTTAGGATATATTTTATATATTCCTTATTTAATTTTGGCATTTTAAATTGGAAATATAAGATAATTGGAATTATATGGATTGACGATTGCATATACGACAGTAATTCAGAAAGTGAAATCTATTTTGATTATACCTCCTATTTTAAGCGGATTTTTTGAAATCTATTAAGATATGTGAATATCTCCTAATTGTGGTAGGAGTCTTGGTGATTACGCAAGTTTAAAAAAATCCTAGAAGGGTTGTGGCAACAAAAGACTATTGTGCATATGTGTGATATAGGAAAAAGGTTCATTGGTTTAATATAATCGATAACGTGTTTTTGGTGTGTGAGATATAGTGATGTTGATGTTGATGGGTTGTTGATCATTGATTGGGAAAATAGAAGAAGTCTATTGCTTATATATGTGTTGAAGCCACGTGTGTGTGTGTGTGAGAAAAACTTGGTGGGTTGTTGAACAAGTGCTGCTACTATGTACATTAAATGATGTTTTTAGAGAAAGCAGTCGGTGGGAACATAGAATAAGAAGCTCACGTTTGATTGGGTGTTCTAGTCTTGAGATGTCCACTGTGGAGTGGGGCTTTTAAGGAAAAGGAGCGTTGAGCTTCTCTGCATATTGCTTCTCTCCATCCGTGTGGCTTCAGTGCTTTTCCTTTGAAGGAAGATGATTTCGTTAAGCTGGGCTGAATAGTTTTTGTACTGCGTTTTCTTTTATGTGTTGTCGTGATTGGCCCATTGTTATTTCGACGACTTCCAGATCTATTTCAGTGGAGCGAAACCCATCGAGAAGTTGTTCTTTTTCTCAAGTGTACTGTTATTTGTTCTTAGTTGTTTAATCACTTGAGTTGTTTGTTTAATTATCTTTTTTATTAAATACTGTTGAGAAAATCCTCTGTCGAGGTTAGTGCGAGGCGGTCGTACTATTGGGTGTGAATTCTTT
>JANJEY010000004.1:26972876-26986571 GCA_024703695.1 Erythroxylum cataractarum | reverse complement strand
AAAGACCAATTTGCCCTTCCACTAAAGCCCAAGGTCTTAACTCTTTAAGTGATGTTCCCAATATGTCCTTACACTTTGGTTTCATGTATGCTTACTTTAGGACAATTTATCACTATCAATTTGAAGGAATTTGCCTAAACTTCCTTATAGAGAATTGCTCCTTATTGTCTTAATTTCATAATGCCATAAAAATCATCCAAATTGGAGTACAACATCAAAAGTTATGCTCCATACATGTCAGAAATATCATTCTGCCAACACATTTTTTAGCACATTATTTCTATTCAAAAATTAACCTTCTGAAGGACCAAATTGAAACTCGACTTCTTCATAACAATTGTAGATCTATTTCTCTAGTTTAATCCAAAGCAAGAATCATCTCAATTAGATTTCCAGAGCAAAATTTATTCCCAAAATACTTTCAGACTGTCACTAAACCGAGACTGATCACTAATCCAAACTTCAATTCATAATTTGAAGATCTTAAGGGCTAAATTGAAATTCGATTCCTTCATATGACTTGTATCCCCATGTCTCTAGTTTATTTTAGAGCAAGAATCAACTCAATTGAATCTCCATAGATCTAGATATTGCCAAAATACTAAAGTATGTTCAGAAAAATATCCACCCTCATTATCAACTTACTACATTCACTACCTTAATCTTGCATATTATTTCAAATTCAAGAATTCTTCTTTTCTTTACACATGAATAATCATCAAATTTTCTCATTTCATATTTATACATTCCAAGAAATGTTCGGGGTCCAACAGCGATCGTGCACGGCCGTGAAGTTGCCATTTTCTGACGGCAAAGTTTGGATTTTACATCCACTTTCATTTTCCACTTATGCTTTAAACTTGCAAAACATTTGTGTGACTTCTAACTTGTGCTTCAAAAATAAAATCCAACACATGCAAGTGTGATCATCAATAAATAGCGTTCGCGACTTCCGTGCAAGTCCGCAGAGTTGCAATCGCAACTTCTCCCTCCCTACATTTCTTTTTCCGACCTGTATTGGTAAAGAGGGCATAACTTTTACTACAAATATTGGATTAAGGTCATTAAAGAACCGTTTCGAAGAGGACTTTTAGACCTACAAATTTTCATGAAGACCTTAAAAATAATTTTTTCCTCTATAAGGGTTGAAATTTTGAAATAAGGCAGCTATCACCAAATTCCATCCTATGCAACATCACAAACTTCTAATAATCATATCTCTCAACTTCAATATCCAATTATTTCATAATATATAACATTAAAAAGCTAGAAAGATAATCTACAACTTCCAAGAAGACAACTTTGTCTAATTCCATGTAGATTAATTTAGTTTTTTCCCTAAAGTTAAAACACAATTTCTGCCCCTATGAAAGACTTGAAATAGGAAATGTACAACTAAAAGATAAATAAGCACATACACATTGGAAACTTCTTCAATTCTTCATTCATTTATATATCAAAATGGAGTTCATACATAGCTTTAATTACATATCAACATTACATCAAAGACCTAACACAATGTACAAAATACATTAGATGCTCAATGTTTGATATACTTATAAAACTAACCAAGAATGATTGAACTAACTTAATTACAAAAGTCTCTAACTATCTTACAGTTTCCGATGCCTTGCAAGGATTACTAACCCTCTCCTTCTACACCTGAAGAGAGGAAAAATATTAGGTTGAGCTACGACGCTCAGTGGCTAATATATTTATAACCATCAGCAATTACCACAAATTCAAGCAAATGTATTTATATATCTAACAATTTAATCATTCACCAATTTAGCTCAAAACTCATAATTAAGTAGTTATGTGTAACATCTCATCACCGATGAAAAGGGTAAATTGATCATTTGGGACTTGTTAGGAGTTTAGAAATATGTCTCGGCATGTTCATACATTAGATGGCCTCTAAATATGTATCGGAATGACCTACGGGCATTCCGGTGTATACCCTACGGTAAGGAGGCGCTACAAGTTAATACATAACACATAATATAGACTTTATCCATTAAGCAAATCATTCAAATGCATCATACTTAATAATTCAAAGATGCCACGCACAACCAAATGGCTCGGGGGGCCCTATGGGTACAAAATGGAGAAACTGAAGTTTTCATTATGAACAAAATGAGTCCATTTTTAGAACTCATATGTCACAAGTAGGCAACCGGGAGAAGGAACTTGTCTACGTACACGTGACAAATAAAATGGTTCCTCTCTCACCCAAACAAAAGCACATATTCATTTTATCATATGCTCATGCTTTCATGCTTTTTTCCTTCTTTTCATTTAATTCAAAATGTTATAACCTCTTTCACGGTACAACATAATCACAATGCATCATGCATTTCCCATCAAATCACAACAATTCAATTTCAAGCAATCAACATCCACACACATAAGCAAGAATTTGCATAATCACACAATAGCTATAAATAAATTACCTACCTAATTAGCTTGCAAAATCCAAGTTAAGCTTGCCTTTCCTCTTGCTCTTGGCTTGGGTTCTCTTGGTTTCCTAAAACAAGCAAGGTTTTATTCAAAACAATATTCTAATAAAATTCATAAACTTTAATAATCAAAAAAATGAAATAGAGACAAATTATGCTCAAACCTAACCTACTCATAGTTCATCTAAGCTAGTTAAACCAAAACCTAATTCCAAAACCCACGAAAATCAAAATGGGTCTCATCTTTTTTCAACACAACCCATTCTCTACTTCTTTCTATACCTAAGCAAGAAAGAAAGATAAACTTTCCTTAGATAAGCTTGATTCTTTCTCTTTCCACGTTTTCTTCTTCTTCCCTAGCTTCTCTCAAGAAAGAAAGATAAACTTACCTTAGACAAGCTTGATTCTTTCTCTTTCCACGTTTTCTTCTTCTTCCCTAGCTTCTCTCACGGCTCTCTTCTCTTTCCTTCTTTCTTCTCTACGTTTTTTTCCTCTCTTCTTTTCTTCTCACGTTTTCTTCTTTTCTTCTTTCTTATTCTTTTAATTCCAGCCCCTTTTGTTTTGCCTTTCTTCCTATTTTGCCACTCATTAAACTAGGCTTTCCGTATTTACCCTTATTTCTTTTAACATAAGCCCACTAACTACTTAAGCTAACTTAATTCTAACATTTCATTCTAATTTCTAATTTCTATTCATACTTGCTAATTTAATGGACTAGATTAAAAAAATTTAAACACATAAATCGATAAATATTGAAAGAAAATTTCAAGGTCCAATAGAATCAACCAGAATCCCTAATCCTAGAAACTGGTTTATTCATTACAAAAGCTAAATATACACTCTCTATAGGTATGATCCTTGCTCACCTTTACTACAAATTTAGTTATGCGAAGTTATGTTTTATTTTCTAGTCTATTCGACTCACATCAAGGGGTGCTTCTTCACTTGGAGCAACAAGCAAAGTACAAGATGGAATATTAGGAAAAAGCTTGATAGGGCTTTTGTAAATGGAGAATGGTTAGCTAGGTTACCTTAGAGTAAGGCCCACTTTATGAATCTTATGTTTTTAGATCATTTACCTATTATCATCCATAATAATTTTAGATCATTCACCTATTATCATTTAGAATATTTTTCTAATTGTAAGAGCAAATGTCCCTTTAAATTCAATAACTTTCTATTAAAGGAAGAATGGTTTAATGAGGCTATTTTAAAGGTATGTCCCATATCATCCATTGACAAAAAGATTTTATTTATGTCAAAAAAAATTAGTTTGATTAAAAAGGAGCTTAAGGAGGTAAATTTAATGAGGATTGGAAGCACTTTCATAAATGTCTCATTTACCAAGTATAAATTGCTCAAGTAATAGAATGGGGTTTATAAGCATGCTAGAGATCCCATCTTTATAAATAAGGAGAATATAGCTTTATGTTCCTATAATAAGGCAATATTAAACCATAATTCTTTGCTTAAATAGAAATCTCAATTTCAATGACTCAAATGAATAAGGACACTATTTCTTTTTCTTATTGAATAATGGCAAGAAGAAACTCTAACAAGATTTCTTCCTTTATCAAGAATAATAGGGACTTGGCTACTTCTCAAGAGGATCTTAAGAATGAGGTTTTTGTATTCCTTCATAACTCTCTAAGGGCTCCTAATTCTCCTTCATCCTTTACACAAATCCTTAGCTCCTTTATCAACAATTAATTCTCTACTAAAAAGTTAAGGATGTTAGGATGTTGCTTTAATGCTCAGGATATTGAAAGAGTTGTGATTCAGTTAAACCCTATCAAAGCTTTGGGTCCTAATTATGGTTTAAATAGTTAGCCTTTAATCAAGAACATGGTAACTAATGTAATTATTGAATTTTTTGAGAAAGGAAAGTTACTTAATAAGATTAATAAGATATTCTTATGCCTTATTGCTAAAATACTTAACCTGTGTTCTCTCAATGAAAGCAAACCAATTTACTATTGTAATTATTTATATAAGATCATCTCTAAACTATTGGTAACATGATTGAAGGGAGTGTTCAAGCCTCAAATCAAAGATAATCAAAATGCATTTATAAAGAATAGACTTGTTAGATACAATATGATTATTGTTCAAGAGCCATTCAAATTTTATAATTGAAGAAGTTCTCCTAAGAATTGTGCCATAAAGGTTGATTTTCATAAGGCATGAGATTCAATTAGTTGGAGTCCACTCTCTACTTACCTAGGTTGTTTGGTTTTCCTAAAAACTTTAGGAATTGGATCAATCTTTGCATATTAACCACTTTATTCAGTATAATGATTAATGGTGAGCCAACATATTTGTTCAAGTGCGGAGGGGCTTGAGGCAAGGAGACCTGATCTCTCCATATTTTTCTTATGCATGGAAGCATTTACAAAATTGGTGAAGCATAACTTCTTATTGTATCACAACTTCAAATATCATAGAAAATGTAAGAAGCTAAGACTGTTTAGCCTTTCATTCGTTGTTGATTTGCCCCTTTTCTCTAGAGCTCATGACAAGTCTACGAGTATTCATATGACATCTTATCATATCTGTAAAGAATTTTCATGCTTGGTTATTAACATAAATAAAGGTCACATGATTATTTCTACCCATGTATATCAAATTGAAAGTTAGTTATCAACAATATTTAGACTCTAAGTCAAGCATCCCCTTTTCACTTACCTTGAGTTACTTATTTCTCACCGTACATTTGAAGTTTCCAAATAATCTTCTTTTGTGCTTTATCAGTTGACATAAGAACTATAAGAATGAGGGATTGATATAGCTTCCCACAAAGAAAATCCAAAGACCAAGTGCCCCTGTTCTTCAAATATAAATTTTGCTTGGATACATGGAAAGGTGTTCACATTTATTGCATCTTAATACGTCTAGTCTTAATTATGCTGAGTTCCTGGAATGGTTGCACTCAGATAAGAACATTTCTAACGACAATATGGTGATATTTGTGATATCTTTTTTACTCTTGTCTATGTGAAATATGGAGGGAAAGAAACATAGATGCTTTAAGGCAGTGAAAAATCTCGAAGAGCAAGTTTAACTGAACTCATTCTTTGCATTAGGGAGCAACTCATAATTAACATAGAGGACAGAACTTGTAGTGACATGGTTGCTTCTGTTAAAATTAATAAAATTAAATTAAGCTTGATTCTAGAATAATCTTGGAGGTTTTAGCTACAAGTCCCTTGGTTTTCCCACATGCATGAAATGTGAAGAGTGTAGTGGAATTAATTTGAGTCTTTAATTTAAGCTTTATGGTAGAGTTCTAGAGTATTCCTAGCTCTAGTATAAATAGATGTATGTTATAGCCATTTTCAATCAAGCAAAGCAAAGTGAGTTCCTCTCCTCCAAAGCTAGAGTGTTCTTGTTCTCTCTATTCTCTTGTTTGTTTTCTAACAACTTCTTCTTTAATTCCTTCTGTCATTCTTTATTTCTACAGGAAGGTCGGTCGTTTGAAAATGATGCATTTGGAACTTAGACAAGACAAGCATTAACAAGTTAGATTATATCAAAGCTTTGGTTAAGATGGCACAGCCTAGTGTTTAGTATTTAGTATTTTATCAGTAATGCAGGCATTTTCATTGATTAAGATGTTAATGTAATTAGTACCGGCAGTCTTTTTATTCTGGGATAAGTTTCGGACCAAAAACTATTTATTGTTTAATCATTTTAGGAGTCCATTAGAAACTCCACCAATGAATCGAGTAACCTGTAAGTAAATGAAAAATGAAAATAAAAGAAGCATCAAAACCCTATGCCTCCAGCTACTCCTGATCAGGTTACTTTAAGCTACCCTCATCTTTTTGGAGTAGTTTACTCGAGCGTAATCTACTGTACCTACTTTTAGGGGCTTGCATTGTCTTTATTGTTGAAGATCTGACCCTCAGGACACTGATATCTAAATCATTTGCATATGGGCCATTCTAGTTAAGCCGGCCTCGATTGACCATGCATGTAGTATTTATCAATTCAAACTGAAATTTCTTATGTACGTTTGTTTGTGTAGATGAGGCAGGAACGCGTTGTATGGCTTGACACGAAGTTTTTACCAGACAGCAAAATGGGATGATTTTTAAACAATTTAGATATATTGATTAATTGGTTAATGCCAAAATTATTGACTGACTTCATCTCAATTTCCTATCGTGTGATGCAAACAACAGTAGTTTAGATTAGTAAATCTGTGGCTTTCACCAACTACCAAATAAAAGACGCCACTTTCGAAGGCTTTCTTAAACAATGGCTATCCTCAGCCATAGCAACTGAAAGCAAAACAAGGAATATTTAGAGTGTGCAAAGCTCCAAAAGTCCAGACCACAGGATCTCATGTATGAGACGTCTTTAAAATGCTCTTCTTTCTTATTTGTCCCCCTCCACAACAATTTTACACTGCCAAGTACTCTGCTACATTTTCTTCTTCTTCTTCTTCAAATATGGAATCGAAACTTCTCTTGCCAACGAGAAATCTTATTCCATTCCGCCCTCCGTTGAGCCGCAGAAGCAAGCTGAGTTACTCAACAGTTCTGGCCGTGCTGGCGAGGCCAACAGAAACAGATAGCTTTGGAAACAGCTCCAAACCAGCAGATATTGTTCCAGGACTAACGGGGAAGACTGTTTACAATGATAACTGGTTTGAACAGCTAGCAGTGAACCACCTATCCCAGAGCGTCCAAGCTGTAACAGGTTAGTTTCCATTTGATGCTTTTAGTTTTTACGCATATATAGAGTTATTTTCTGAGGAAACATATATTGCAGAGATGAGAAATAGCAAGAGTGGTTATGATGGCTTGGTGCAGGCAGCAGTAGATGCGTCTAGAAAATTCAGTCTCATAGAACAAAGAGAGATTGTGATCCAAGCTCTCCATAAAGCCATTCCAGAAGTGATCCTCAATCTGGCAAGTTGATTGTTTCTTGTTTTTATCATCCTGACCTTTATCTCCTTCGCCGGATCACGATCATGCGTAGTTGCATACTTAACAATGAATGAGTTGTGGAATGTTGTCATCTTGATAGAGCTGCGAAACTTTTGTAAATATATGATTGTTCGATAACAATTAAGGATTGTTTTGTCTGAAACCTAAATCACGTCGACTCAATTCCTAACGTTTCTATTTTTTATTAATATGATGCCAGATCAAAGCAGTGCTTCCTCAGAGTAAATTTACACGAGAGTACTTTGCCACTTTTACAACCTTGTTTTTTGCTTGGCTGGTCGGACCATGCGAGGTAACTGTATATTTAAATATATGAGCTTCATGGCAGAATCCTACTAATCCTGTACAGATATATGCATGTCTGAATTTAAGTCTTTATCACACAACAGGATTAGCCTTACTTTCAATTGAAAATTGAATTCTTTAGTAAAGAAGAAACCTGCTCATCATCACCATTGTTTTTAGAAACGCACCACCACTTATAATATGAACAAACCCAGTCTCGTGTTATCTACCTCAGACCAAGGTGTGCATTTGTATAACATACAACACTAGAGATACAAAGAAGTGAGGTTGGAACATAGAGAAGGGTTAAATCTTACACTATGGGATGATACACCCAAATAGGCTTATTGGAATGAATAAATAACTCGTGGAAACCACTAATTTTGAAAAAAGAAAAAAAGGAAAACAGAACACATTACCATCTTTTTTGTGGAACATCGGAGTCACAGCGACCTTACTCTTTTATTTATTTATCTTTTTATAGTTCCAAATGACAAATTAGCTCGGAGGTACAACCCTCTCCCTGTCCATCTATTATAAACCAAATCTTTGTAGCTAGTTGTTACACAAAGCAGCTGGTTTCAAGTGCCACCATGACAGAATTTTGAGAACTAAACCACCGGAACATATAACAAAACGTCCTCCAAAGAGATGCACACACATGCAATGAAATCTACTTCGTCAGGTCTGATGTGGGTATTAAGTCATATATGTATACTAATGGGGCTCATCTTATCGACATGTAAACAAACACAAGGTGCGGGAGTCCGAGTTCAACGGGACAGCAGAAAAGAATGTAGTCCACATAAAAAAGTGCAGGTACCAAAATTTATTGCTTTTCACAGTATCACTTGTCTATTTGAACCAAGAATATATAGGGTCCCATATCCACCTACCTTGTACACTTTTCGTCGCCAAAAGCATCTCCTCCAATGGCTTGCTTCTAGACTCCCTTCCCATCTCCACTACCATCACGAACACCATAAATAGTGCCCATCATCATCATAGTACTCATTGCTCTTGCCATTATACTAAATTCAACAGTTTTTACTTGTATCACATTTCGCAGATTTTTGGAGGAGACCAGTTGTGTTGGGATGTGTACTAATCTCTGCAAAGTGCCAACTCAGACGTTTATTAAGAACTCCATGGGAATGGCTGTCAATATGGTTCCTAGTAAGTGTCATCCATCTCAAAATAAATTATATACATGGGCAAATTGCCAAGGACATAATACCTACTTCCTATTTTCGTGACTGCTGCAGAAATTTTTTATTTGCTCACCAACTTTCAGGACAACCTCATTTTGGAGTCCATGAGTATTTTGAGTAACCCGTTAAACGTGTACTAGAGGTCAAGCAACCAACAATAGAAGCTTGCAAATGTTAACAGATCAGGCAATCACCAGGGAATCATTTTGTTTCTAAAGCATAGGATTTCTTTCACGGTCTTCATCACTTGATAGGCATGGTATCCCTAGTCCTGTAAAATAAAAAATTAAATGCAAAGTTTGTAAATTCTTGATTCAAGTCGGAGAAAAGACAATAGATTTCTTGGACTATGAGAGTTGCAATAGGAATTAAAATCAATAAACTTTCATCTTATAGTAATTGAATAACAGAGACAGAAAAAGGGGTCATACTTGAAGGAGTAATAGTAACTGCATTAGAGAATGTGGAGGCTAAGCTCATCATGTCAATGGAGGGCCCCGGGCTAAAGCATTTAGGTGCACACTGCTATTAGAACCATCCAATCTCACTTGAGAGTTGTGGAAAATAGATTAAACATTACTGCATAAATTGCATATCAAATTGAGACATTGGCACCTGAATTATGGACTGTAAACTAATACACTTCATGAATAACGCTGCTTACTCTACCATGCTAAATGCAGAGACACCGATACTCAACTGTTTCCCTTGAAATCAACCATTAATGTTTAACCTAGTCTGCATACAACATGAACAAAGCCACCTATATCAGTTGCTAGTGACTCCTGTTTCCAATAAATACTAAAAGCTCAGGTTACCAATAGTCTAATCCACCAAATGCAGTTCATATTGTATTGCTGTCAAATTATTTTGCAGATTTTGAAGATATGAGTTGTGAGATAATATTTGGTCAGGATCCTCCCGCATTAACTGAAGATGCAGCATTCAATCAACCATGCTATAAATTATGTACGACTCCATCACATTTCTTCATAAATATGTTTGCATATAAGGCAGATGCATGTTCATTTATCTCCCTTGGACATTTCCTTTTGATGCACGAAACCACCTCATATAAACCCAACCCATTTTTAAACAAATATTACAATAGGTTCTAAAAAATTCCAACGACTGTCTGACCTTTTATGTATAAACCTTTGCAGGCAAAGCAAATCAAAAGCACATAACGAAGTGTTCCAGCTAAGGAAAATATTTGGAAGCAAGCATTTGAGGATAGACCACCTATTTGATGACTGGTAATTCTTCCCTGCGGTTTATGGGACAATGTTTGGACATAAAAGTCTTCGTAGGAATATAGACCAAATGCCAAGGAACATTCAGCACATACGGGGAAACAAAATTGATGTCAAGTCCGTGGTAAGTTGACATCACATAGTGAGTGCAACTGCACTAGTGTTTGTGCTTTCGGTTTTTCCTTTTCTTTCGAAGAGGTCAGCTTCCTTTCTCTGAATGTTTTATATTCTCAACTTGAATTCCCACACTGTGCTCATAATATACTAATTCATAACTTCTCGTGTCAAGGGGCCAATCAAACTTCTCATAGTTATTTAACATTTGGGGACAGGAAAATGATATGGCCAAAAACAAAAGTTGATATTATAAAGAACACAAGAACAATAACATAGAAGGGGATTTTCCTGTGACTTCTCTCCAAGACCTACAGGGTAGGTTTATTGGCATTTCTTTTCACATGCTTTATCAAATAAATGGCGTGTAAACAAAATCCAGAAAAATTTGAAAAAAGTTTGTATTAAGATTAAAATAAGATGATGACCAGAATCATTAGAAAGAGCTCAAAAGAGTAACTGTGCGTTTATAGAACCAGTGGTGTAAAGTCATCAACTGCGTTATTGTAATCACATCTATGGCAATAAGACTTCTGTGTCTCGGTTAATATGCATTTAAGATGGATACGATCATACCAACACTAATGCACTGGATCCATAGGAACTTCGAATATGCATTTAAGATATGACTAAACAAAGTGACCACTTCTGATTACGAGTACAAGACACGAAACATGTGGACCACACAAAAATGAAACATGCATCATTAAGATGTTATTGAGCACAATCACAGCCAGGGAAATGAATCCCAAAAGTTCAAACTGAAATTATGTTAGATTTTCAGAGTGATCAAATTTCAAAACATACTCTCTTTTTATTCCTTCCAAAGGAAGAAAAGTTTGGAGGCTAATCTAACAGCAGGGAAACTAATTCTCCAGAGGCATCTTGCAGTTTTGATAGCGACCGGACTAGAAATAGCTCTACTCCTTGCACATAAGCCACATGGCCTATTTAGTATTTAAATTGTTCCGGCTGAAGTTACATTGTAGGGTTCCCGTGCAGCAGGCTGGCCCATGATTGTCTCCCACCTTGTATGTCTTGTCAACATACCAAAGTAAAATTCTTCTGCTGTCTTTTCTGTCTCCTTGTGAGAACAAGTGATTAATTCCCCCACTAATTAAGAATTATAGCTCAAAGTGGACACGAGGTTCCTTAATGTTTAAAATCATTGTTGTTTTATTCTAATAGGACGACATTTGAATCTCAATAGGGCACAGACATTCATATGGCAGTAATGCGTCTGAAAGAGACCAGAAAATAGGATCACCTTCTTCATGTTTTTATGAAGCTATATTTTCCACGCACTCTCTTTATATAAATTCAAATGTAAGCATAAAAAGAAAAAAAAAAAGGAAGTACAAACTTGAGCATGGACACAGAAGCAAGTGTTGAAACTGTTGAAATTGCAAAGTAACTATATCATATTCTGTATCTTATGAAACCCAGGAAGGTTGGCAAAATATTGAAAGACTTGTGAGTTGTATAGGTTAATGTGCATGTCATACACAAGCTGGGTAACTGTCCTTACTGAACCTATATGCTTAGCACATTCTATATCGTTGATGCAAGTTTGGAAGATGTCAATCATGTGATTTGAGGTTGTAAGGGTGTTGGCTGCCGATAAAAGTGAGTATTTTGAATAATATTCAAGGTATTCAACACTAGTTGAACGCGGGTGAGTTAGACCAACATAATGAAGAAGAACGGTGTGCTATTAAATTATGCCAGAGGCTATGAAGAAAACCACGAGCAAAAGCCGTACAAGCCGTCTGCTACAACCATCAGGATGGAGTGGTATGGATGATTTTTGACAGCTCGATTGCCTTCATGCGTAAGGCTAATTTCTGAAATGGCATACCTCATGCTGGGGCTCCCGGGTCCTGTCATCCAAGAATTAACAAAATTTAGTTCCTGTTTGGGAAATAATCTACCCCAACTTTAATATAGTTGTCATCAATAAGAAAATGCAATCTAATCTATAATTCTTTCCTTTTGTATTCCATTTTCACTCCCATTCTCATCCTATTTGAAGTTTAAATTACTTAAAAGGCCAAAATTATACATTGAAATGCGTGATAAGTGCACAGGGACAAGATTATTTCCATTTACTACAACTAACAATAATCTGCAGAAAGTTGTCCATTAAACATACAGGTATGAGCATTAAGATATAGATCAAATGATTCCACAAGTGAAGTAAATCCAAATGCATTCACCATCTTCCAGTGATCGCTAATTAAGTAGATCATTTGGCCGTTAAAGTAGGAAAAGATGGATGAAGTACAATATGCAAACAAACAAAGGAACATATAAAATTAAAAGATCAACCTAACCTAAAACGCAGTATTCTCTAAACGTAGAATAGCAGAGAAAGAGACAGTTCTTATTGGCGTTGGAATTTGGAAGACCACTAAGATGCAGGTCTAGAGCTCTCGCAATGTTGACAATGCGGCGACTGGATCAGTGAAGACTAAGAACCGGAGTGTAAATCGCGGTTCGCAGCAATTGTTCATCTAGGCCCAAACAACGGGGCCTTGGACTGGACGTTGTTCTCGTGGTCCATGATAGTTTCTGTTTGTATTCCTTTCTTTCTCAATTTTAGAGTCAGAAGCAAATCAAAAACCAAACAATGACATAAATAGGAAATGGGCATTTTGAAAAGGTGTTGTGGTTGGAGAAGGACCATGGGCTTTCTATAATTGTTTTCCTCTTTAGCTGCAGCAGCCAATTAAACACCTTTAGCATTGCGAACAATGAACTTGGGAATGGTAGATCAGACCACCTTCTTACATTTTGAATTTTATCGGCTGAAGGTGGAGGTCTCCGAAAGAGGAGACAAGCAGACCATTCTTGCCAGGAAACAATAATATCACTAAAACAAACAACCATCCAGTACAATACCACTCCAAACTCCAAATTCCAAATGGCAGTAGTGGACATGTGGGCGTGCCAGTGCACCGTCCACGTCTCTTAACGCAAAAGGACCCCATCCCTTTCTAACAGGATGTGTGTTCAAAAAAATTCGCTAATATGTGAATTGAACCTGAACTTCATGAACTAAATCTGTAAATAAGGTTAATCGAACCCGAATTTAGGTTCGGTTCGAACCGAACCTGAAAAATGAGGTTTAGGTTTCTAACTTGTGGTTTTAGGTTAACCGAACCTAAACCGCACCTATAGCAATTAACCGAACCGAACCTTATTTATAGGTTTAGGTTTAAACCTGAACCTGAAATACCTAAAAAAATCATATATTTAGATACAATTTAAGAGGATATCAATAATAATAAATTCACTAGTATTTACTATATTAATTCTTGAATGAAAAAAAAAAGAAAAGGAAAAAAACTACTTTACTTCTATGTTATTAAATGTTAATATTAAACATTGCTATTATAAGTAACAACTAATGCATAAC
>JANJEY010000004.1:26953815-26972776 GCA_024703695.1 Erythroxylum cataractarum | reverse complement strand
GGATTAATCTTTGATGGATTTGATATGCATACTTTTATGAATAATTTGTATTTTTTCACCAATTTTTTTTATAATTTATATCATATATACTGATATGAATAGGTTCTGGTTATCCTAAGAACCGAACCTAAAAATAAGTTAACCAATCCTATAGGTTTTTTAGGTTTAGATTTAGGTTCAGGATCGTGAAATTGTCGAACCTGATATTCAAGTTCAAGTTCAGATTACTTATGAACGGATCAAGTTACCCTACCATTAATACCCCTACATTCTACTTGTAAAGTAGGACTTGAGAGATCGTTGGGTCTATACTCCCAAATACCAATGCAGCGTAGCACTTCTTAACAAGCTAGGAGGCCTGTGCGGAACAGATTTTCAGTTCTAATTAATTACAATTCTTATTTTTACTTGACTGGAACCAAATTAGAACACCATTGGTACCGGTGCCCATAATTGCTATTTTTATTGGTTAGGACTTGGGACTTGAACGGTAATGTCAATTCCAGTACAAATCTGGGCCAATTTAATGTCCAACGTACCCTCCCTCGTCATCATGGGATCAGACAGGCGCTCACAATACACTCAAAAGGCAAAGGCACTCCCATTCTTCAATAACACTCAGATTACTCCACCTACCCGTCCCTAACGCACCAGCTTCCTGTCTGTTATTAATAAGCCCCAACTGAAAAAAACTCCTCCGTTTCATTTCATTTTTCGCTTCCTTAACCCCACCCATTTTCACTTTCCAGCTAAATCGTCAACATACTTTTAAAAAATAAAGCCTGCTAGCCAAACTCACAGGAAACAGTGTTGTTGACCATAATTTTCAGATCAGAGGCTGTGCGATGGAATGATTACGTACACTTATTTGAGACGAAAGCCTATGAACGTAACTATTCTTTTAATAATAAGAACTAACCGCGACACACATGCTCCCCAAATATATATATATATATATATATATATATCTTCTATCCAAATATTATACAGGATGCTAAAGTGAACGTTAGACTTGCCTGGTTTTCAGTTGGCTTAAAAAAATTAAATATATATATATATATAGATATATATATAAAGGAACCTGGACGCACGAAAAACGGGACGGGGCGGTAGCCAAAGGCTAAGGAAAAGGAAATGCTCAAATGATAATGCAGCCTATATATTGTCATTGATTTTAGAAGACCAACTTTCTTCGGGGAACTGTGATCTGCATCTGATTCCACTTTCCGGAAAAGGCAGCCAGGTCTCGGATTGTTTCGCTGATCAAGTCCTTGAATATCAACCGCTCGATGTCTAAAACAGCTTCAGACATCTCGATCGGACAATCACCCCACCCATTAACAGCGTCTCCTGCGGCTGCCAGGTCCTTTTTAAGCACCCCACATATGACCTCAAACAAGTCATCCGCCGAGTCTCTCTCCCGAATTCTCTGAAACTCTGACCATATTTCCTGCAACGAAATTGCCCCACAGCTGAAATTCACCCAGCTACCAGTTTTCCATGGTGGCAACTGTTTCTTCCGATCGAGGATCTCTGTGATGGTATCAAATGTAAGCTTTCTTTGTAGTGTAGAGACCTTGGAGGTGTCATATTGCTGTTTTTCTAACAGTAGGAAGACTTCGGAGTCTTCAGGCAAATAAACGGAAGCACGTAGGATATCAGATATGTATATGTAATCGCAATCACTTGAATTCTCCTTCGACTTGCACTGCATTGGCGAGATTGCCGGGCTCCAAATGTCATCCTCTATGTCAGCAAATAATTGATCTGAATTTTATCCAAAAAACGGTCACTTGTCAGCCACCAAAGCCAACATCTTTTTCTTTTATTTGCCTTGATAACACAAGCTTTAGCACAATAACAACATACATACAGGGTATGGTAAATTGAGACAAAACAAAAATACAGAATCGATTAAATGTTAAATGTTTACTCCACTTCTGGTCTGAAGCGAGATAAACAGGGTCTACATCAATCAGTGCGAAGCATGACAATAACTAAGGCTTTGACATGCTGACAGAAAAAAGGAAATAGTCATTAAAAGGAAACCACACTCTTGCTAAAAGCATAGAGTGGGCCATTATGAAAAGAACGCCAAGAAGACATTAAAAGAAAGAAAAAAAAAAAAGATCTGTAATTTACCGTAACATTGAATAGACAAAGGAGGAAGTGTGCTTGGATTTTATCACATCAGGCAATTTTCTTGGTTGAACTTTTTCCGTTTTCCATTACAGCTGTTACATTTGTGACATACAAGGATATGACTATTGGGCATCGTTATGACGGGTCCGGTAAATAACAATCATCCTCATCCGCACCCCACGTGAGAGTATCCTCCTTTTCCTTCTACTTATAAGAAGCGGTCCGGGTCCCCACTGATTATGATCACTATTACTAGTTATCTACTCCATAGTCCTGGAGTTAAATATCATCTGATAATTCGAACTTCATTTATGAGGATGTTGTATGAATACTAATAGCATCCCACAAAATAACAACTTTCTCACTTTTCCTACCCGTGGTTCAAGGAAATGAAATCCCGTAACCTCTTCTCTTCTTCTCTGCCTCCCAACATTGAAAGCGTTAAATAACCCGCTCCGCTTATAACTTTACACCACCAACAAATTATGGATGATTTCAGTTTTAGTATGCCTAAGTTAAATACTGGTGTAATGACTGTATTTTGACTTCTCCAAGACATGACTCATTGAGAGGACCACCACGCATACTACAGTCTACAGGTATACCTAGATCTATTGGCCTGACGACTGAGGAGAAAGAAGGCTTCAGATTCAGAATCATTTTTTTTTAAATTAAAAAATAAAGAAACAGACGTCATCCGAATGCATATCTAGCAATCAGAGTGTTAGTACAGAAGACACCAATTGAGCACGCATTAAAATTTGGTGGCAGAGTCCCTTACCTTTGAAATCAATGCTCCGTTTCATTACCGGTGACGGAGAAGATTCTTCTTTGTAAAAAGAGGAGTCCAACACTGACACCGGACTGGGTTGTAACTCTGTCGCCGTCATCTCCGCTATGCTGTGAAGCAGCTTATCACACCTCTCCAACAGATTCCTGCCTTCCTTGTAATCATCCGCTTTCGACCTCTGCGATCAATTACAATGCCGTTTAACAAGTAATCACGAAATAAACTTGATCAAAACTAGCGATTAAAGAAGAATGTCGCGAACATTAAACTCCGTATCAGTCTGAGAAGAGGTGCTGATGCTGCACTCTGAAAAGGTGGATGATTCATCCTCCGCATGAATGAACACTTTCTCCTCCTTTTGAGCATTTCCCAAGCTTTGTTTTCGGTTTCTAGGTGATCTATTTGTCGACTGATCTATCGCATTTCTTCTAGAACTAATCTTCGGAGACTGAACTGGAGATCCTCTTCTCTGCTCCATTGACTCGTTACTCACCCTCCTCTGCGTTTCAACAGTCAATGGTCTTCTGTTAGAAGACCTCAATCGAATGTCCACAGGAATGGTAGTTCTGGGTTGGTTTCGCACATTCCTTTCAATCTCCAGCCCTTCACGTCTCGGACTCATCGTCGGTGGTGTCTCGCCAGAGGGATACGAATCACGCCGAACACCAGCCCTCGTTCTGAAACTTGAAGGGGGCGAGCCGTTCCCAATTCTTCGATTCATGGGCGACGTTGATCTCGCCGGTTTCATCACGACGATTGGGGATTCATCGCGTGATAAACTCCTATCGTACACGAAGTTTCTGTTACAGAATTGATTTGGTGCCTTTTTGGAATGTAAAAGGCCTTTTAGTTGCACAGCCTCGAGGATTTGTTTAAGAGTCTCGAGATCTTTGGAAGGCTCATCGATACCTCTCATTCTCAACCTCTTCTCAATCTCAACATAGGCAGACACAGCCTGTTTTGGCTCTGGGAAAAAATCTGCCGAATCAAAGAAATTCTTTCTCTGCCCTATGCCTCTGTTTTGTGCTCTTGCTGGCTCAGCTCTCACATTGCGTACGGCATTATACGCCTTTGGATCACCTGTTCTAGCATTAGCCATCGGATCCTTAATGACGCCTTCTCTGGTCATGTTATCACTCTCCGTGCTCTGTTGATGTGGCTGCTTTAGCTGAAAATTGATGCCGTCGATGAAACGATACTGAAGGAGATCTCTAGAAGCTCTAGACTCGGAAGCAGATCTCCGAAGTTCAGGTTTCTTCGATTCTTCAGATTCGGACTCCGGTAACTTTTCCAATCCCATTAGTCTGGCGATTACACTAGGCGATCGGCGCTGTTTATCGCTATCTTCTCCATTATTCTCGCAACGATTTGCTGATATAAACGCAGGGTTTTGACGACTCTCCTTTGGCTTGAGACCTCCTTTTGCTGCATCGAATGTTGCTCTGCTATCGAGCGAAAGTCTCGGAGCTTCTTTACCGAACTTCCGCGATGACTTAGTCCCCTCTTTTAATTCAAATATCTGAAGAGGAAGTGGCATTTTGGAATGAACATCTACCGGAGCCGCAGCCTCCAGCGCCGGCGATAGGAGTTCGGTCACCGGAGATTGCTTGAACCGGTCGGGGGAAGGCATGGATCTTGAGGGCTGATGTTTCTCCAATTCTCTGGACATCGCCAGAGAGCTCATACACGTATCAGGGTCAGGCGTAGAGTCAACCAACTGAAACACAGATGGTCAACTACACAATTAGAGAACAAGAAAAATAGCGGAAACACAAACAAGCGAAGTGAACTAACCAACGACGGAGGGAGGCGTTTCGTGGTGTAGAGACGCTTCCCGGTGAGAACATTTGGTCGATCAAAGATCTGAAGAAAGCCAGCCATGCAACCCATTTGCTTCTCCAAATTCTGTTCTTGAACTACCTTCGTCATTTCCTATTTCTTCTCTCTCTAAAAGTGGCTGAGTTACGTGCACTTTTGTCCTGGATAAAAACCGCTCGCTCTTTCTCTATCTTATCACTGGCGAAAAGCCATCTCTCTCTCTCTCTCTCTCTCTCTCTCTGTGACTGCGCCTACATCTGCGTCTCCCGCTTTACTGGTCTTTAAAAAGAGTGGGGGAAGTTAAGGCTAAAAAGAGAGAGACTGAAATGAAATGACTTTATTATCCTTCCCTTGTAACGAAATTACGAAAAGAGTGAATCTAGTTTTGGGCTTGTCGGGCTTTGTGAGTTAAAATACAGACGTCACCATCCGTGAGCAATGCCCTCTGTCTCTCTCTCTACTGCACAGTATGTGTGTGCGTGTGTCAGAAAGGCGCCAATATTTTGACGGACGGACTTTGAATGATGACCGTCTCTTCTCCTCTCTTCCCCATAAGTTAACTAACCAGCGTTGGTGAGTTCCCCTTCTACGTTTTGGATATGGGAGATGAAGCCGCTATTTGCTGAAGTAACCTAACTAACAGGGAAATCAATCTCGTTTTCTCTTCTCTTGCCAAAGTTAATAAACAAGTTATTAACTTATTACAATTAAATTCAGTTCAGTTCTTCTTCGCCCCCTATATTTCTGTCCAGGTTAGGAGTACGCTTCTAGGCACAATAGACCATCTTTTAGTGAATCAAACAAGTGCATATGTTAAGTTCCTTTTAGGTTAGCTCTTCACTCTTCACATTAGTTGCTTCGCTCGTAAATACTACCTTGTTGCCGGGCCGTCTGGAGACAAGAGTAGTGACGTCGAAAGCATTTGATTGGGTATAGCTGAGCAAATGGGGAGTGAGTTAAATGAATCTAAAGGCAGCCCGTGAGCTGAGAAAAATAACCTATGAGCTTGCGTATCTGGGACCCCGTGAACCAGCAAGCTCCACGCGGCGTTTCATAAACAGAATCTGGATTGACCGATTCCATTCCTTCGCACCGGCGCTCCAAAAAGAAATAGATGCTCTCCCCTTCCTCTGCTTCACAAAAAAAAGGAAGGGTGGCACTTAGGCGACCTGTTCAACCCTCTTGCCACGTGCTATGTTGTTATAGTTCCAGGTAAGCAATAATTACAGGACAAATAGACATTTGGGGGGTCCATGTTCACTCTCCTTATCGCTTTTCATGTTGACGGCCTGCGTTTTGGTTTCCCTCGGATTTGTTGTTCTATATCCATTTCAGATCAGATGTATTAAAGAGCTAATTACGTTTTAAAACGATTAAAAATGATGATCAGGAGCATTAATTAAATTCAAACAATTTCTGAATGTTCTAATTACGTCCAAAATGGGTTGGCTTGTGTCCAATTCAAAGAAAGCCTAGGTCACTTTGGCATTAAGGATGCCATATAGATATAGTCAGTGGCCTACCGAATTCTGTGGCGATAGGCAAAAAGACCTCCTCCTCAATTTCATAACCATGGCCCTTTTTTAAATACAATACCTCTACAGTTGACGCCGTTGCTTGTGCGATGATTTTGTGTATTTTGCTTCTATTTTGTAGCAAGCAACAACAGCAGGCCAGGAAGTAAATCATGGATTGCAATCTACAAAAGCGATTCGTTGTTACGAAGACTGGATGGTTATGATATGGACAACAGGGTAGGGCCGAGTCACCCCCATGTGGATTGTCTTTTGGGACAAATGACCGATGCTTTCTGGGTACCTCCATGTGAGTCTATCGCTGTGTGTGCAACTGCAACTGCAACTGCATGCCTCTAGGTTCCACACCTATATATATAACTATTTATCTTATAGCCCTAACCATCTCTTTCATATGTCTTGTCTAATTATTATTATTTATTTTTACCCTTTTCATTTAACCCACACCCACACCCACTGGCACATGCATTTCAGATTCTTTAATCTTTAGCTTTTCTTTACATAAATACACATATATTCAACCCATCTGAGTCTGACCCAACCACTAACCATAAAAGATGTGTAATGAGATTCTGCAAGTTAAAATCCCTTGTGACTGGGCCCTGCCCTGGCTCCTACTACTTGCTAGTGCATGAATGTATGTGGCCGTAACACAGTTTCCAACCTCTAACTCCCCAAAAAATCCTGGCTTGCGCACATTCCTTCATTTTTCTATTCTATAAAGTTCCTATATCACTATAGTAAGCATAGGGTGTAGCTCCTCGCACTGTAGCCTTGTATATTCGATCTCTTCCTCCTACATATTATACCTAGATAAAACGGAATATACTCCTACATATTATACCTCGCGCAGGATGAGTACTTGTATAATTAAATTTATGGGTTGAATGGATTTGGAAAAGCTGAATCAATCATGAAGGGATGGGATTCTGATTCTTAGTAGTTGGACTTGGACCACTTTGAATACTGCTGACTCTATCCTTAATTCACATGGGCAGTTCTAATAATTTCAACTCCCCAAGTTTTGCCTTTGCCGCTCCCGCTCATTAGTATTCGCTCTATTATTTATCACTGGTGCATCCAATTTTGCACCTGACACTTTAATCTTTATCCAAGAAACCATTGACTGGCACAAGCAAATGGACAGTCACTCTTCAATGCTTGCTGCCTACATCATTCATTATTTCGATACTGAGAAAACCAAAACAAAAGCATTTGTGTTGTTCACCTTCTTCTTCTTCTTTTTTTTATACAACTCGACTCCCCACTTAAAATGCTCTTCTTCTTTGCCAAACTTAAAAGAGTTCTTTTTAAGCCGTTTTGTTTTATCATGACCATGAGGAATCTTGATTAAGGCCTATACTATAGGATTCATTGTCTTAAATTTTAATTCATTTATGTCAATGATCACGTGTCCAGGGAAAATTAGATAACCTCTTAAGAATCTTAAAACGTGCATTGGAATGACTAGCAATGGCATGTTTGACATGCAGGAGGAGATGCTAAATCCGGATTCCCCTTTCGTGTACACCAAGAACCTCACTACCGGAGTCTCTGACTATCATGTCAGTTCAGACATTGATGGAATTTGTGTCATGCTCAAAAGAAAAGAAAATAGTTGGTGCTTTATAGTTTCCCTTTTTAAGTAGAAACTCAGATCTAGCTCAGAACATGCTTACACAGTTACATGCAGTGTTATACATATATGTCCTTAATTTTTCTCCTCTTCTACAGCTTTATTGGTCATAGATAGAACAATATCACGTAAAAAGAACAGGTTAAAGCATGAACTCACGTGATGCGACATTTACGATGCATTGGCATGTTTTTGTGCTACATCTTGCCTTTAACCAGAAGCAATCGTGAAGAACAAACATCATCATTTATCCAATAATCTGAATTATTTCATTTATGGCTAATTTGGTAATCCAACGAATGCTTCTGCTGCCTGCACCCGATTAGGTTTCGGCTTCTCTTTTTATAACCTTCGTTGTCTCAATTTGGCCTCCTCATCAACTAAAGTCGAATACTACACAAACATTAACCAAAATTATTTTTTTTAATCCTAAATCATTCCACTGTTCTAGAATGATTATTGGTCGGGTCGGTCATTCCGGGCTCAGACCCAGTCAAGACGACCTGTGGGTCGATCGATCCGTCCATCGATGATCAGCTTTAAGGCCAAAGCCCACGTTCCTCCCTGACCCATTAGCAGAAGAAAATCTCCCATGCAGATACGTAACAAAACCTAAACCTGATTACTACTTCATATATAAAGTATTATTCTCCCATAATTCAGGTATGCGATCATAACCTAATTCGTTTTCTCTGAATTCATCGATCCCACCTTCACCAAAAGCTTACTTGAGCGTCGGAGGGGCTAATCGGGATATCACCCCCGACGAGCCTTCCTTGTTTTGCAGGTATATCCACACCGTATCCATCACTGAAGGTAGAAGACGATGGATTTCAATAGAAACGCACCGTTCAGCCAGAATCCGGCAGAACCAGATTCTATAAAATAATTAAAGTATATATTATAATAAAGTATCAATCTTAATTCACACCTTATTCTGAAGATTGATAATATTTTTGTTGTATCTTTCTAATCATTTTTTAAAATAACTCATCCCAATTATTGTAGTTACGCAAATGTCCAACTTATAACAGTATCTATAGAATAGGTTGAGAGAATTCTATAACTTTTACAGAGAGTATTAAGCAAAAAGTGCTAGCTCCATTAAAACTTAAGCTTATTTACAATAAATTTTGAACATTTTAATAATTTAATTTAATTAAAATTAAATTCTAATTTTAATTAAAATTTAATTACATTTGCAAATAATTTTAATTAAATGCCCATATAAGATTAAATATCTCATATTGATCCTTATTTATTAAATATATCATAATTAAACACAAATTTTCTCAAAATTTACAATTAAGTCCAACTTAATTAAAATATCTTTGCTCTTTTTAATTCATTCTTTACATGAGACTCAATAGGTTCTCAGATATGTTGGCAATGGATGCAAATTATAACTCTAAATCATATTTGGGGTCAAATAAATTAAATTATTTTAATTTATCTTTAATTTTCTAATTAAACAATTTATATCCATAGGTCAAAATTGGCATCTAGCAACACATCATAACTATCTAAATATTTAGGAATGTTAAAGTGATTTTGACTAACTTTTTCGTGCATAATTTTTTCTTATAATTCAATCTTTTCATCTTATAATGTTCCAATTAGACATAGAGTATGAAATTAATATCTACTATATTTTGAGTCAAATTATATTAGTTCTATACTATTAGCTATTGATTCAATTAATGACATTTGTAAACTATTTACAAAGTATCATTCCATCTTGACCAAGGGTTTCTCAAATTAGTAATCGTGAACAAGAAAACATTCTCCTTAATTACATTTGGTTGATGAATCTTATCTTCGTCAAATAACTACCTCCATATAATTCACGATACATTTAATGTCTATGGACTGAACTACTCATGATTAGAATAGATTATAAGTAGTATCAAAACATAACAATTTCTATATAAGATAGCTTTGGAGACTTTAAATCAAGGATAATTTATACATTTATCACAATAAGAATTTTCATACACATACAATTAATGTTGCAAATGAATTTTTCATGTGGGGTCAATTTAGTGAACTTGTTCTCTAATAAGCACTCACATATTTATTTAAATATCTCGATATTTTAGTCTATAAGATCAACAACTTCCTTCGTAAGAAAAAACATAATGTGTCATAATTTTTTTACATTATACTAATATCTAGTCTTAATAAAACAATTATTAGGAACAATTTAGAGATAATTCATAAACATAATATGAATCTTATAATTATGATCCCATCATAATTTTATTTTATAATGTATAATTATCTCATGGATTTGATCACATACATCTAAATATGTATAAGATAAAAAATAACTTTAAATTGTTTTGTCACTAAACTAAAATCAACCGATTAGCTGTAGGATATAAATAAACAATAACATATGTACAACTCTTGTTATGTGGATGCTGTCATAGCTCATCTAAAATTAAAATTTCTATCTTTATATTTTTTAAAAAATTTTAATTAAATGAATAAAATATTTAAATTTAAATTTTTATAACATTTTATTAATTTTTAATTATTAAACTTATTAAAACAATTAAAAATTAAATTTTAATTCTATATTCAATAGAAATTGTCAACAACCATTTCTTTCTTAACTAAATAATTTTCCATTATTTTCATATGAACCCTAGATGGAGAGCTTCTTTCATTTTATTCTTTTATTTAAAAAAAAATTAGCACCTTAATTAAGTGCTTTTTCTAAACAACGATTTTGTATTTTGTTCTTACACCTAATGCCTTAAAACACTCGAAGTTGACAATTTCTGCAATTCGTTCTTAACGTCATCAGCTACATTGTATTTTTTGTGATGACGTGTTAATTAATTGGTGTCATTCTTAGGAATGCAATATGATTTAGGTGTGAGTAAGGTTTTTTTTTTCAATTTTACTCTTAGTAATTCCTATTTTTAAGACAACAAATGTTTGTAAAAACTCTCCTCACTACAAGAAAAAGGGTATTTACTGACATAAATTACCAACAAAACACATTAATATTCCAAAATTGACCGACGAATACTTCCATCGTTAAAACCGTTGTCGGTAAATTATGCTGACAGAATGTAGTTTCCATCTGTATATTTACTGACGGAATGAGCGAATCCATCGGCATAGTTTACCGACAGTTTATGATAACCGTCGGTGAAAAGCGTAAACATATACCGACGGTTTGGCAATAACCGTCGATAGATTATACGGGTCTTTTTGACGGATATCCTTTTTCTTCGGTAAAAAACGTTAACGAATATCGATGGTTTCTAGTAATTGTCAGTAAATTAACATTACACGAATACCGACGATTTACTTCTAACTATCGATAATATAGCATAATTTAGCAACAGAAGCGTATTTTTGTCGGTAATGATTTTCCTTTTGAAATGCAACCTCGATTGCTTAATCCAAAGCTCAAAGCTCCTGTACGCTTACTGAGGTCACCTTTAACTCTCTATAAATTACTTGTTGAATGGCAGTTGTTTTAAAAATCTCAATGTCAAATTTGATTCAATGTCAATAATTATAAATTATCCATGCATAATTTTTTTATTTGTTTATATATTGATTTTGTTTAAATAGAAAATTAATTGATCATATAAAGTAAAGGAAAAAGATTTCTTAGCTTATAATAAAAACATTAAATTGTACATAAATTAAAACCAAATGATAATAACAATCCTATTGTCCTGGTGAGTGAGGATGGTCTGAGACTCTATCCCACCCCTCAACTGCTCCATGTCATTTTAGAGCTTAGTTATTACGTTCATCAAGGTCTGCACTGTGATCTCAAGGTGATGGATACATAAGTCTGTCGACCATATACTAGATGCTATTGTACTGGACATAGAAGACTGCGAATAACATGTGTTGCTAAAATGAGCCTAGGCCTAAAATCCTTCCATGATTGTCCCTACTACCCACTACATCAAAATATGCCTGCCTCTCATCAATAACTTGTTCTTCCTGAGACTGTCACTGAATTGTTTGTTATATTTGGTCCTATTATGAGGCAATCCTTATATTATAATTAGTAAGTGATAATTATTAAGAATGAATATTAAACCATGAATTTCATATGCATTTAGTTCTCTACATCAACTATTGATGAATATGACACAGTCATACTTCTTAGTGTGAACATGCAAAAACAACTGACAGGGTGTAGGCCTTACGCTCATAGACTTTTCCTGCATAACCATAAAATGTTATAAGTTAAACTAGAATTTATAAAAATTTTGATAGAGACTCCTCTATTTTTATGATATTTCCCCAGTTAAGCAAAGCAAATTACTCAACACAACCATATATGGCAACAGACATTTATACCATGATCATTATCCATACTACATATATTTTCATCACAACATTCACACATCAATTTAAATTGAAATACAACAAAGTAAAAAACGAGAATATAAGTGTAATATTTATATACTTACAAGTTTCTCTGTATGCTCGTGGTGGGTAATTGATCCTCCTGTATGAACGGGAAGACTGTCTCCCCTTGAGCTACCATGTCTGTTGGTCGAATTACACCCCGAGATGATCATTGCCTCAGGTAATGTCCAGTACTCCTGCTAATGACTCCATATGATATAAGACAGTCGTATACTAGCCTTGCATATCGCACCAATAAAGTCGCGATAATGTGTACGAGCACGCGACTCCCATAAATTATGTATGACCCTATCAATATCAGAATTCCAGTAAAAATATTTCTGAAATTAAAAGGAATAAATTCGATAACTTATAATCTATTAATATTTATATTATTAATGTATACAAAAAATTAAAAAAAGAAAAGAAAATTATTTGCATATTATACCTCAAACTCTTGAAAGTAAAATACCTTTGTGACCTGAGAGATCTTCTTCCATGCATAACCCTCAGGATCAATCCTCTCCTTAAATGTAGATGTCATATGTCTGGAACAGGGTCCAGACAGAATCAACCTAATATAAGGACAAATAATTTTATAAATTTGCAAAAAAAAATAAACATATAACTTAAGGATAAATATATATAGTGTTTCATGTGATTTCACTTACAGTTTATTGACAATTTGTATAAACTTTCTTCCATCAGGTCCCTCAGATCCAAGCTAGATCTTGTCTCTGTCATCCGCCATAAATGTATTGCATGATGTATGAGTGGTAGATTTTGAAGCATTAGTAATTGTAGGTAATGTTGTATTTGTAACTATAGACCCTAGAGGTGGAGGTGGTGACTCAGTTGGAGATGGAGGCTACGATGGGCCACCCTTACAGTAAGTCCCTCTAAACATGCCTCTGAGCCTAGGCCGCATGAACTCACATTGTCTCTTTGATCTCATATTTTTACCTGAAATTCTTTGTTTATTGAATTTTGTATAAATATAAGAATTCGAATCCAAATCCAATATTTTACACAATATTTGTAAAAGGAAATAAAGTGATTTGTTGAATATCATAACTGTGAATTTAGTTATGAGAATAATTGTTACAATCATAGTATAATAATATAATTAGTTTAAAGCACAGTCTAGTATGTTACAGAGATACATGACAATGATATAATTATTTTGTTGGATTCCAAGTGACATGAGAGTCGACAAAGGTAAATGAGTCCCTTTTGGATGGATTCTCGAGAAGGTTCCTGGCATGTTCGAACGCTCCAATGGAAACAGTGAAAGTTCTTCCCTCACGTGTTTGGTTTTGAATACCTTCTTGCAATAGCGTTTCCGCTATTGCTAAACTTGTAGATGAAACTTTCGGAAACGGTTTACCTACAACACAATAGGAAGGAACTTACATATTGTCATATTAGAAACTCAATAAACGAAACTATCCTAAATACCTATACATAAGTGAATTTCCATATGGGTTTTGTGGAATTGCCAACTTTTCCAAAGCAATCGATTTCCTTAATCATTCATCGACCGTTGTGTCATTGCTCGCGCCTCCTTCGAATACATGTCATCTTCGAGATTCATGAAAGCTTAAAACAACATGTAGTATATACCATGAAATGTGAATATAACAGCTTCATAATGGGAAATGAGATGTACATAATAAGGAAAGTGACGTTGTTCAGATGATACTATACACCTTGAAGCATAAGATCGGTCATGGAAGGCAGACAATCATTACTTAAAGAAATGGAGATTATTGTTGCATCCTTTATTCCTTCGATAGGGACAATTTTGCCACATTCCTCCTAACGTAATGAATTTCTACCACCCAGAACTAGACACCAAGTTGGCATTCCTTGATTAAGAATTTGAATTAAATATTTGACAGAATATATTGAAAAGTTTGAAATGAGCTTCCTTGTAAAAGCAAATAAAATATTCCAAAACATACATAAATTAATCGCAATTATAACTTAATTGTAAATTACAATCATCTTCATTTTCTGAAGAATAAGAATTAAAATCTGGCTCCTCTTCAAATCTCTGACCATCTTCCTCCTCTCCAGATGAAATTTCAACATATTCGTTTGATGGATCGTTCAAAGGTTCATTATCATCATATGTCACAAATGCATTTATAAAATAAACATCTTCCTGAAATGCTTCACTTTCAATTCTCTTTTCTCCTTTTCTATGTGATTCAAAAACACCTCTAAGTTTAACTTTGCAAACTGCCAACCGATCTGAGTTATCTCATTATATGCTAAGAAAAGGGACATAACACACCTGTTTTGCTTACATAGCCAAAACAAAATGTTCAAATTGTCTCAATCTTCTGTTGTTGTTGATTTCAATAAGATTGTATCGGCTATGCACTTTTGTTCCAACATTTAGAGTCAGGTCAAACCAATCACACTTAAATATCATAGTTCACTTGATTGGCAACACAGGATACTCAACTTCAAGTATCTCAATGATTTTACCATAGTAATCCATCAATTCTCCTGGTATAGAAACTCCACTATTTATTGTTTCTATGTTATGACCATGAGATTCTGTATGATATTTGTATCCATTAACGAAATACATCAGATACGATTTAACAGTTTGCAAAGGTCCCTTAGCAAGATCACAAATGAACTTGTTCTCTATTAGATTTTCTAAGGCCTACATAAAAATAAATTATCATATCAATAAGTACATCTGCTTATTTCAACATTTAAATGTTATAATTCAATTATGAGAATATTTGTAAGTGGAAACTTACATATCTCTCGAACTATCATACAAAGTGTCATCCAACCTCATTATTTACTTCATCCTGTGTGCTATCTGATATGATTTTGCGTAATAATGCCTCACATATCCTGAGTTGCATTATTATGTATTTTAGTTATGAACAAGACAAAAATTGAAAACTAATATAATATTGTTCAACTTACTGTACGAAAGATTGAACCTCTTGACAGTTTAATAAAATGTAACCATGGACAGCCTCAATTTTTTGCTCTATTGCACATCCATATGCTCTCCCAGGATATGTGAAAATGGATATGTCATCATCAGCGTCACTCGTTCCTCCCCCATCATCATTACGAGGAACTTTTCTTTCTCTTGTGTGAACGTGTGGTGCAAAATAATTTTCACAAAATGTACTAGCTTCCTCCACTAAATAAGCATTACATATGAAACCTTCAACTCTAGCCTTGTTTTTGAAATTTTTCTTCAAGTGATGCAAATACCTATATTAAAAATATATGGTTATTAAAATAGAATAGTTAAAACATGTAACTATTCTATTGTAATAACCATATATTTTTAATTCATCAATCTCCTGTAAAATCTCTTCACCAACTTTGTAAGAGGGAGAAGGTGTTTTTACTATTCTATTCTTAATGAACTTATGTTTATTGCATCTGAATGGATGATTTGGAGGAAGAAATTTCCTGTGATTGTCAAACCAACACATTTTGCCCCCGTTTGGAAGATAAAAGGCATCATAATCATTGTCACAATAAGGACAACTCAATTTTTCTGCTGTGCTCCATTCAGACAACATGGAATATGCTGAAAAATCACTAATGGTCCGCATCAATGCCACTTTCAAAACAAAATTTTGTTTTAGAGACACATCAAATGTCTGAACACTATATGCCCAAATATGTTGCAATTCTGATGTCAATGATTGTAAGAAAACATCAATTTTATGCTTCGAATTTGAAGGGCCTAGCACAATCACTATCAAGAACATATATGTATCCTTCATACACATCCATGGAGGCAAATTATAAGGAGTTATTAAGATTGGACATGATGAATATTGCTGGCCGGATTGACCAATAGGTTGGAATCCATCCGTCGACAATCCTAACCTTACATTTCGAGTTTCTGCTACAAACTCAAGACGGGTTTCGTTGAAATGTTTCCATGCCAGTACATCCGAAGGATGACTTATGATTCTGTCTTCCTGTTCGTGTTCATTATGTCATCTCATGTGCGATGCAGTAATATCAGAAGCATATAGTCTTTGAAGTCTCAGAGTTAGCAAAAAATAGTACATCCGCTTCTAGGGTACTAATTTCTGTTTTGTTGAACGCTTTCTAGGCTTAAACCTTGGGTGACCATCAAATTTGCACTCTTATAATTCTACATAATCTCTCCAATACAACATATATCCCAATTTGTAACAATCAATCTTCTCAACAGGCAAACCAAGATGCTTAATAAGTTTCTTCATACTGTAAAAACTATCAACCATTGAATGATCAAAAGGCGTTGATTCATTATACCACTTAAGAATTTTATCAAAACTACGATCCAAAATATGCCCTTCAGACTTTATGTTCAATATTCGTGCAATCGAAGACAATTAGGTCATTATCTTAAAATTTGACCATAACTCTTGGTTTGCTAATTGTAGTAAGTCAAAAAACTGTTTAGCATGTGGGTTGGGGCCCTTTGCAAGATTTACCATATTTTCGTGAAAGGTATTATCGCTTGCATTATAAACCATTTGCATGTACGGATTTCCAGTCTCATCCATATAATTTGTTTTAAATCCAATCCCCCCTTCAAACTCATTGAAATTGACAGACGATTCAGCTTGATTACCCATTGAGCTACTACAAATGTCAGCTTCCCCTTGTCGTGTCCACTCAAAATAATTGGGGACAAATCCTTTTCTCAACAAATGCCCATTAACTTCATCAATAGGAAGGAAACATTTGTGTTTGCACTTTTTACATAGAAATCTAATCTTCGACTCATCCATATATGTAGGTTGAGAACATGTATAATGAATAAAAGCTTCAACTCCAGCAACAAATTCAGGATTAATGTAACCATCAGGTATTAGTCCTTTATACATCCAAGATCTATCAACATAACTCATTTATGCAAAACTGTTAATGTAAACAATGAGTCCATATTTAGTATCCTTCATGCTTGCTAAAGTTTACAGAACATCTAATATTAGACATGTGACTCAGGACAACAAGTTCTGGTTATGACTCCTAAGCTCTTTGTATTTTTCATCGACAAGCTTCATAGGAGCAATCATCACGGATTTTGGGTTAAAGTCTATAAGTTGAATGTTTCTAATCATATATGTGAGAAGATCTTTTCAATCATTAAAAGTCCTATATTAAATATTTACTACTACCAAATATAATAAGTATTCATAAAAAAGTGAATACTTATTTTAATAAATTGTTTAAACATATAGCTAGTTTTCAAAAAATGTGTGTAAAAATTTACACATGAGAAATAAAGAGAAGCTAATAATGACGGAATAAGAATCAATGAAATAATGGATTGACAATTTAAGGTAATTGGAACTATAATATAAGTCACACTCATCCTATATTAATTCAATGATAAATCGAAGTTCATTCTACAAACAAATACCCAAATTAAACATACTTCAAGAAAACGTAGTAAAAAATAAATTCACTTACCTCAACCGACACGTAGATGGATCTTCCTAAAGTACGTGAACGAAGATGATAATGATGGAGCTATAATGGAAAATATAGAAATTGATACAAATGTCACTAAAATGTTTGAAAATTCATTTTTGACATTGTCACACCATAAACAAAAATGAATGTCATTTTAATACCTACTAAAGCTTCTCTTCAAACTCGCTACAAATGAATATACTGGAAATAAATAAGTTCCTATAACCAAGAACAAATTTGTTCATAGGTTAGAAAGCGAGAAATATAACACATCAATTGCCATGAAATATTATAATCAATCAAGGTCATTAACTATACTATATTAATTCAATCATCATTTAATACTAAGGAGCTCTTATTTTAATTTAAAAACAGTAATGCCACATTTTACGAGGACCCTATTGAAAATTCGATAGAGTTTTCCCTATAAAATGGACATCTCCCTTTTGGAAGAAGGGTCAATCCTGCAAAAAACAATACACTTCTATATCTACCAATAATCATAACTCATATTTTGTCTCCAAACTATATGTCCATTCTCAATTTAGTCTACATTTACATCGCAAAATCTGTAATTATGCAATTTCCAATTCAAGTAAGTCAATTTGTAACCCATACACTGTCAATTATAGTCCATACATCAAGATATTCCCAATTCTAATCAATAATAAAATACTTTTATTTTATTTTTATCCTTAATCTTAAATATTTAACTAATTAAATTGTTTTACCTAACAAAATCCGTAATCCTAATTTCACAATCCCCATCTCTATTTTTCTACAATTTTTATGGCCTTTATGTCTATAACAGGTTATTATATGGATATAAAGAAATAGAAGATTACTATATTGATTAATCAAGTACACTTCGACATTTGGTTATTTCTTGTATTTAGAGAAACTCTTGATTTAGGTTCTTTAATAACTTATGATCTTATCTACTTTGCAAACAATTTGTTCTTGTACTTATTCTTGTTTTTGTTTGATAAAACTTAAGATACTTTCCTTATAAGAGTCAATATAATCAATTCTTTGAAGATCGCTTTTATAAAGAAGATGAAAATTGATATATTAACTTATAATATATATAAATTAATAATATGTAAATAGATATTACATATAAGTAAAAATATCATTTATTAATTCTAAATCATTATTTTGATTTAATTAATCCAT
>JANJEY010000004.1:26942666-26953715 GCA_024703695.1 Erythroxylum cataractarum | reverse complement strand
ATGTATGCTACCCAATTTCGCCTCTGTCCACGTTGACCTTGAGTTTACTCAACAAACCAACGCTTCTAGTGAAAACCAACCCATTAATCCGAAAATCACATTTTCATGGTTCGAACATATCCGTATAGAGCGAGCTTGGGTTTACCCAACAACCCAACCCTATAAGAACTCTGGTTCTTACCATATTAATGGAAGGCGTTAGTTTTCATATATCGAGGAGGGATTTCGGGTCTCATCTTCATATTCTCCAAGCCGTAGGATTATAGTCACCATGATCTCAATTTGGCCTCCTCATCAACTAAAGTCGAATACTACACAAACATTAACCAAAATTATTTTTTTTTAATCCTAAATCATTCCACTGTTCTAGAAAGATTATTAATGTAACAACATAGACGAAAACTCGAAGATAATTATTAAATTTTATATTTAAAATTATAAAATACTCCATTTTACATGTTCTACTAAAATAAGTGAAAGTACTGTATTCAATCTAAATGTTGTATAATATTTCCTCATCGGAAAATTATTTTATTTTATATTTAGATTATAACCTTTATATTACTATATATCAAATTGTAAATATATATTTCTTTATATTGATATATTACTATGTAAATTTTTTTCAATACCCAAAATTCTTGTGTTTGTCCGCTAATTATTTTCTAAATGTTGTATGTATAGCTTAAGATTCCTTAATCCTAAAATTTGTAAATATTTTAATCATTAAAGCCGAGGTATAAAAACGCTTGAGGTTAAAATTTGATGAGAAATGTCATGTGAGACTCTAAGGGTCTTTTTAGTTGGATGTTAATTAATAGAATAGAATGGAACATAATAGTTTATAATGAAATGGAATGCAAACAGTGAAAAGTTGTTTGAGATGGTTGAAAGAGTTCATCATGTAATATAATAAAATGTTTTTTAGAAAATGAATGGAATGGAATGTAATATATGATAAATGATTATTGTACCCTTATTGTGTTGTGTTGGTTGTTATTAGGGTATGGTAAGAAATAATTGATATTATGAAAAATTATTAAGAGTATATTAGGTTGTATATATTTATTAGTTTAAGTTCCATTTTAAACCTTCCGAATCAGAGGTTTCTCATTTTCACTGTTTAAGATGGAATAAAACATAACATGAAACCCTCCGCTTTCATCTCATTTCATTATAAAACCTCATTTCAAATGATAGAATTATCTTGCGTTTCATTATATTCTATTATCAAATCAGCAACCAAACAGTGATAAAATTAGTGTAAAACTCAACACTGAAGAAACACAAGCCATGTGTTATGCGTGCACGACCATGTGTGTTAATTAATTGTTATTCATTCTTGTTCTTTAATTAATTGTTAGTGGGTAGTTTAATTAAATGAGTTCAAAAGCATTAAATGACACTGTGTAAAAAACGATTTTAAGCGAGAATAAGAGAACTTGGGATTGAGATTTAAGTATATAAGTAGATTAGTAGGTTTTTCCTGAACTGTAACTAAGAAAACCTATACTTTATCTTTTTCACCTTCGTCTTTGTTTTTTTTTTCAGAGTTTATATCGAAACTAACTAGATCTTTTCACTAAGACTATGTTTAGTTAGACGTAAAGTAATGTAAATGAATGTAATATTAAAAATTGTTGTTTGAGAAGGATGAAAGAGTTTACAATGTAATATAGTGAAATGCTGTTTGGATAAAGGGTTTATAATATAATATAGTGTAAAGTTATTTATCATTTTACATTCCATCTTAAACTTCCGAAGTTGTAGTTTTTTATTTTTACTGTTTATAATATAATAAAATGTAATATGAAATCCTCCTCTTACATCTCATTTTGTTTCCTTTCGTCAAATTTTATTCCATTATATTATAAATTCTCTTCTCAAATGATAAAATAATATTATATTTTATTCCATTGACTTAATAATCTCAAACCAAACATAGCCTAACTTTCAACTCTATTATTTCTTGGAAATGCTTCCACTTCCAAATAAACTCATCCTCTTCAATAACACTTTAGATTTGTAATTTTGTTCAACCTATCCAGTAACAAACGGAGAAGACGCAAGGACTAGTCGATTAGGGATATTTTTGTCTTCACATTTCAAACTTTCATCAACATAAAGATTAGAGTAGCTGCGTTTCTAGATCTTCTTTCTTATCCTTTTCATCTTTCTCCTTTAAATCTTTAGTCCATAATGTTATTAATTAGGTTCTGATTTATGATATGAGAAAACCTTTAATCAAAGATTTTCAACCCTGTAAATTGTCTTGAAATAAATTCTCAAATCATAATGCATAAAAACAATGGGTGTGTTGGAGGGTACCAGGGCACATGTTTGATTATTCAATATCTGGTCCAATTTTACAGCAATTTCATACTGAGTAAATCTTTAATCTGTAAATCTTTTCTTTGCTTAGTTCAATAGTCAATCAAAAATTTTAAATCATTATGCAAAATTAAATTAGGAATGGTCTAAATCAAATTTAAAAACTCATAAACTCAATCAGTTTCACTTTTATTCAAACTTTGTAAATTTTTATTTTCTTAATTTATTTGCAATTTTTACACAAACTTAAAAACTGTCAAACTCCAATTCAACTTAGATTTAAGCATTATGTAAATGCTGAATATGGGATCAACTTTAAACTTGGATTTCACATGGATACTAGTCGGGTCGGCTCTGCTGAGCCCGGATCCAGTCAAAACGACCCGTGAGCCGATCGGTCCATTCATCAGAGATCAGTTTTATGCCTAAAGCCCATACCCCCTTTTAGCCCATCCATAGAAGGGAGTCTCCCATGCAAAAACGTAAAAACCTAAACCTAACTGCAAAACCATATATAAGATATAATTCTCCCATAATTGAGGTACGAAATCATAACTTAGTTGCTTTTTCTGATCTGATCAACTTCACCTTCACCAAAAGACTTACTTGAGTGTCGGAGGGGCTAATCGGGACATAACCTTCGACCAGCCTTCTTTGTTTTGCAGGAGACTTCACGTCGGATTCATCACAGCAAACAGCAGATTCATGAATCAGAACGACAACGCACAGTTAAGCCAAAATCTGTTACAAAGTTTAGAAAGAAATTTGGATTCAGGCCACGGTAATTTTGTCTTAAAAGCAAAAAGGCGTTCTGATATTTCAGGCAACTAAAGGAAAAGAGAGAATAACAGAGGACGCTGTCTTTGACGAATGACGCAGGCACAGTTGGACAGTGTAGCTCTGAGGAATGGTACAGACGATAAAAGGGGGTCGAGCGTAGCCACAATTCAAGTGACATAATTCTTCATTGGTCTTCCAAATCCTTTGTCGTTTTCTCATCTTATCCTCTTAGACTAATTGCCAAACCTAAGACTGAGGGAGACTGTTAATTCTCCTCACCAACCTATATAAAATGATGTTCCCTCCTTAGACCTTAGATTCGGGTATGCTTTTTGGGATACCTAAACTATTGGTTAGTAATCATGTTAAAGGCTAAATTACAATTGTATTTATTCATTTCGTCTCATAACTCACCTTAGACCTTATATTAGGGAATGTACGTTGTTGACTATAGGGTAAATTTTGGTTACCACTCTTCCTAGACAGTAGAATAGCCGTATAATTTTAAAAAATTGCATTAACATCATTATTCATTAATAGAAAGAATACGACTTCTTTATTCTCCCTCAACTCATTGACGTAGGCCGAAGAAAACAAAAGTGAAAGTGACGGTATAATAAGTGAATGCCTCAACGGTCTCTTTGGGTTTTAAAAAAGAAGGATATGTGGCTGTGTTGGTGTCTGAGTCTCTCCACTTTGCTTGGGAAGCGTAGCCTTACTGCAAAAAAGTAGTGGGCTTTATCATCGATACAATATATACCTCACTAACTCTTTGGCAGATGAACATGGAGTCACTGTTCTAAACTAGCCTAGATAATCATGGGTTAGCAGGATAATTGGCAATGTTTAAGTTTTCCAATGCACACTGATAATATACAAGTTCATGCTTGGATCGACGCGATTCACATTCACCGTATGAAGAAATATTAGGGGTGACGCAATGCTTTAGTATATATATATATATGACTGGATTGGATGGATGGTGGAGCTTCATGTTGTACGACGAAAGGAAAGAGTGAATTACCGACAAACCCATCTTACTCCTAGAACTAGAAGGCCATACGTACTTTTCTTTTTTCTGAAAAGTACAACCAAACAAATGTAAATGACTAGGCGTAGTGGGCTATGTTTGTGAATCCGGTGGGCTAGCTAGTGCTGATTTATAGGTCTCACATGCAAGGTTGCCCACCAAGTACAACTCAGCATTCCCAAGTTATTAGCTGCCATGCGAACTCTCTACTTCTCCAGTTTCAAGTAATCCATCCACGGAGATGCTGCTGCTAGTCTGGGAAGGAATAGCATGTATTAGTCTTTTAAGATGTATTTTTTAAAAAAAACTGTATTTATAATTAGTCAACTTGAAGCAATGTTTAATGCTCTCCGTTTTCAAATGGTACTGATTGTTTTTATAATGTCAAAAACGTACTACGACGTAACATTATTCATTAATTTTTTATGAGTTCCATGCCATATTTGTATTCTACCAGACAAAGAATAGTAGAATAAAAATTTTTCTGAGCCCCGTGTCACATGTTCCTCCCTCTTCGTATTTCCTTTATGATCTTGAGTTATTATTAAGAATGACAAATTTGGCATGGCCTAAGGTTAATCGAGCCATAAGTTGAAATTGCTTGACCCGTGGATTGATAGAATAGTACAAAATGTCATCATTTTTTGATTTTTTATTAAAAAAATATGAGGTCGGGCCTCATCGACCTTGCCCGTGATGGCCCATCAGGCTGAGGGCTCAACCATGAGGCTGGCCAATCTGTGGGTAGGATGAAGATTGGCCAGGCCTGGCTCAACCGAATGTTGTCCTTAGCTATTATCATATTGCCTTTATTTACCAAGTGTTTCTTTCTCTATCTTTTCTTTGTTTGCTCCTTGCTTTTGTATTAGGTGATCAAAGATGAAACAAATGCATAAAAATGAGCAAGTATCCTCACATAAAATAGTTAAATCTCAATTCCAATAAATACATAAGCATGTTAATTACTATCGATTCATGTGTTCATTGTTCACTGATTCTGTATTTTTGTTTTTCATCGAGGATGTGGTCAATTGATTACGGTTGAATGTGATTTTTTTGTCTTCATCATCTATTAATTGTATAAAATAACTTAATGAGATAATCAATATTAATGGTGGGAATATTATACTTTCTCCAAATCCTTGTTTTTTTTTTAATATGGAGACAAAAGATGAGTCTATCAATGAGCGTCATGGAAGATATATATCTTAAGGGTCATTTAATTAGGGATAACAATGAGCTTATCTTGTCAAATTTTTTTAAAAATTAAAAATTTAAAATAATTTTTAAATTAGATTCGAGCCTGGGTTACCCAACCTTAGGCCTAATGGAGGCCCATCGACCAATCCATTGAAAACACTTAAATTTAGGCCCATAACTATCCATTGTCATCCCTAGATTCAATTGAGAGATATTGAGTGAATATTGATAAAGTAATTGTTGTGGTAGATATGAAAAAAAAATCACTAAGATGTTGTAGAGTAAATGAATTGGGAAGAGTAAGAATGGCAAAATTTATCTTATAAAATACCTAGGAAGACTTCAAAGAAGTGCTCGCCATTAGACCTTGTTATACCAAATGTTATCTGTCAAAGTTAAACTTGTTCATCTATTCATAAGACATAAAGAGCTTATTGAGGTTGTTTTCTTTTTTAATATAAATTTAACAGAGGGATAAAAAAAAAACAAATGTAATGGGCAAGTTGTTAGCCTTAAACCCATTGAAAAAGAAGCAAATTTGGAGTATTATACCCTCATAAAAAAGCCAAAAGAGAAAATTAGTAAAGACTAAAGATGAAGTTGATGAAGACGGGTACTTGTTGCTCAAGGTTATGGTTGAAGAAGACTTCAATTACGATGAGGACAAACTAACATAATCTTGATTTATATCTCTTATAAGACTTGAACTAGGCATTCAATATAGGAATGATTGATTTATTGTGAGTGATTAACAAAAAAGGTAAATAATTGTATTATGAATCCATTTTTTATTTATTTTGCAATTTAAAGAGACGGTGACAAGAAGCTATTTGTATATTATTAATTATAGGTTATTATGAGCTATTAAGGCATTTTCCTCAAAATCATAATACAATTTTTATATTTTATAAATGAAGAAGAGATCATCATAAGAGTTTTAAGTTGTCTAAATTATTTTGAAGTATTTCCAGGTATATCAACAAACTTGAATATATAAACAAGTTACAAGAGTTAAAGGACACATCACAAAATATATTTGAGAACTTCCTGAGAGCGCCTTCAGAGAAATAGTATTGAACATTTTTGAAACCTAAAACCAAATGTGAAATTGTAGACAATAATCTATATGAAGCATTCAATAAAAGATTGTTGAAGTTAGAAACAAAAGAATTACTTCCATTGTTGAAGAAATTAGAATTCACGTCTTAAAAAGTCTATAAGTAAATAAAGGTATTACTAAAAAGTGGGACGATGACTTTGAGATGGAGGATTAAGAAGAAGCTAGCATCAAATAAACATTTTGAATTTTACTACCCAACTACTTGGAATGGTAATAATAGGAATGAAGGCTAACAAGATGGAGTCATTTGAGTTGTTAATCTCAGGAACATAGGCTGTAGTTATAGATCATGAGATATTTCAGGTATCCTTTATTACTATATGCATATAGTGAAATTAACCATAACAGAGACAAGATTGAAGATTTGTGATACTTGGTACGTGCTAAGTCCATGTGGAGCATGCTAATTCCAAGACTCACTAAAGTTGTCCAAAGCATTTGCTGCCAATTCATGCCAAGTACAAGAATTTAACAATATCTAATTCATGCCTAATGTTGTATGTTCTTCTAATATATTGAATTAAATTTTGCATAAGTTTCAAATCATCAATCTAAGAAGTATAAGAGAGTAGGCAAAAACAAGTTAGCATTGAAAAGGGACCAATTGATGATGAATCAAAACCTGTAGCTAATAAATTAGAAAGTGCTCAACCTTAAGTTAATTAAAGGAAGACACTAGCGGATATCACTCAATCATGAAATGCAACTTCTAAACACGTTGCAAGATCAGCTGCATTCAGTGGAAGACCAATAACTGTAATAGAATGGGGTTGGAGGTCCACAAAACAAAGGATGAACAATGAATTAAATTGTGTTGCAGAGCATTGAGGGAACTTGAGATCAAACACAAAATTTAACGTGTTCTAGGCATGCTAGACACTTTCTTTAAAGTGTTATTTGCCCTTAATTATACTTGTAAACAAAGGTAAATTACTTCTAGGATACAAAGAACATAAGAAGATTCAATTTGCAAGAGTATGAATGTTCTTCGAGATTTATGAATGTAGAGATTGTGTTGGTAAAATTGTTTAAAAAAACTTTTTAATTTTGACTAGAACTCATATATATATATAGACTTTTTAGAATAGTCACATTTGTTCATGACCAGTCATAACTTTTGGAAAGGAAGCAACCCTTCAGAACAGTCACGTCTGTTCACAACAAGTCATAACTCTTAAAATAGAAACAGCCTTTCAGAACAGTCATGTCTATTCACGACAAGTCAAAACTCTTGGAAAGGAAGCAATCCTTCAGAATAGTCATGTTTGTTCATGACAAGTCACAACTCCTGAAAAGGAAGCAACCCTTTAGAACAAGTTTGACTTTAACTACTTATATCACAAACTAATTTCCAACAATCCCCAACTTAGTTTGTGACATAAGAAAAAACACAATAGAAAAAAGAAATCATGCCTAAAGGAAGGTAGCTTTCACCTTAAACCATCCTATAGTATAAACATATCACAAAATCCAAAGGAAATGAATGGGTGCTCATTGCTTAAACCATCATTCACAAAGCTTCAGACATATCACATATATGAACCTTCTTAGCATTCAATTAATGCACATTATAATTTTGGCAATTATCGGCCATGTGCTCATCTTAGTTCAAGATCATATACAAGAAATTACCTTAAACTCTTGCTAGAAGCGGCACCATTTCTAATGATCATATAGGTGAAAAGTATTCTAGCTATGTTTACATAACAATAGCAAGCACTCAAGAATAATTTCATTAAGATATTTCTCTTAACCTTCTCACTTAAGAGTAACAAATTGTAGCACTAATTTCTTGGAATGGTTTACACAATCTTAGTGCTCACAACCACTAACCAACTTGTTATTACCCTTTAAACCTTACAATCTAGAGTATTATTAGAAGAAGTTTGGGTTACCATTGTTAGTGATTTTTGATTAAAAGGTTATAATCCTATTCCAGATTTCGTCGAACTAACTAAATCTCTTGCAAGAGGTTTAGTAAACGGATCTGCCAAATTGTTTTATGTCCTTACATAAATAATTGAGACAACATCTCTATTTAGCATTTCTATAATAAATGCATATCTTAAGCTTATATGTCTAGATTTATCATTGTACACTTTGTTCAATGCTTTAGACATAGTAGATTCACTATCACAATGTAAGGTTATCGTAGACATGGGACGAGGCCAAAGATCTATGTCCAACAATAAATCCCTTTACCACTTAACCTCCTTACAAGTAGAACATAGAGCTATAAATTTAGCTTCCATGGTAGAGTGAGTAATCACCGTTTGTTTCCTCAAAGCCCAAGAAATAGCTCCACACTAAGCAAGAATGCCTAACCATTTGTGGATTTTTGGTCACTAATGCTCGTAATACAACTAGCATAAGAAAATCCTTCAAGAACATTTGGAAAGTTATTATAAAAGAGTCCAAAATATTTTATCTTCCTAAGATATCCCTTTACTCTTTTAATATCTTGCCAATGTTCTTGGCTAGATACAATAGCTTGCAGAGTTCTATTTTTCCTTTCAGCCAAACCATTTTACTGGGGAGTATATGGTGCATTTGTTTGGTGTATAATACCATTTGTTTAGAAAATTTTGAGAACTCATTAGAGAAGTGTTCTCCTTCTCTACTACCTCTCAAAATTTTAATCTTTTTACTTAGTTGATTTTCAACATGAAACTTATGTGTCTTAAACATATTAAATGCTTCATCCTTGGTTTTCATCAAATAAACATGCACAAATCTAGAGCAATCAACAATGAAAGTAATGAAGTATTTATTACCACAACTTGTTAAAAAACCATTAAATTCACATATATATGAATACACTAAATCAAGCAATTTTGTATGTCTTTCAACTTTAGGAAAAAGAAATTTGGTTATCTTTGCTTGTAGGCATGTTTCACATTTCTTATTCACTTGGCCCTTATAAGAGATTAGTCCATTTTTAGACATATAATGAATCACTTTATGACTAATGTGTTCTAATCTACGATGCCACAGAGAATACGAAGCATCAACTAAATAAAGAGAATCATTCACTTTTTTAAGACTAAGCTTAAACATGCCATTACTAGAATATCCTTTTCCTAAAAAAATATCGTTCTTAGACAAGATTACATTGTTTGACTCAAGTACAACCTTTAAGCCCTTCTTGTTTAGGATATGCATATAAACAAGGTTCTTGATCACATTTGGAACATGAAGAATACTAGTAAACACCAACTTTTTGTCGAAAATGAATAACAAATGCACATCTCCCTTTCCATGCACCTTGGCTTTCACATCATTGGCTATGACAACTTCATGTCCTTCAAGAACTTCATAGTTCTTGAATTGATCCTTGTTATTACACACATGAATTACTGCACCGGAATCATACCACCAATCACTAGAAGGAATTGATGTTGCCATGTAAAGTTCTGACACAGTACCAAGAGTCAAGGTTGCCACAATTTCTGCACATTTATTAACAAGGTTAGCACTAGGAACATTGTTTCCTTTTTGCTTCTTATAAGATTTGCATTCGACCTTGTAGTACCCTTTCTTTCCATAATTGTAGTAAACTCGATTCTTTTTCTTGTCTTTAGCATTAGCATTTTCAGGTTTCTTCCTTTTAGAATTGTTAGATTTCTTCTCATCCATAAAATTCACCTTTGGATCTCCTTCTACTTCTTTTCTTTGAAAATTTTGCACCTTCTTCAATTCGAAGATGCTTCAAAACACTACCTATAGTTAAAATTTCAGAAGTGTTCAACAACTTATTTTGATAATCATTTGAAGAAGAAGGCAACTTAGCAATAATTGTCCCTACTTTTAATGATTCTGAAATTTCAACACCCATGTCTTTAAGTTTTGAAACAATCACATGTAAATTATGGATTTGATCCATAAGAGAGGAACCATCAATAAATTTGAACTCAAAATATCTTTTAATAAAAAACTTATCTGCGCCTTGCTTTTGAGATGCATATTAGCGTTCAAGCGACATCCAAATCTCCTTTGAACTCTTCACAGTTATAAAGAGATCATAAAGGTTGTTTGAGAGGGTGTTGAGAATGTGAACCCTGCAAAGCAATTCATCTTCTTGGCGCTTGTCTTGTTCACCCTTCCTTGTGTCAACTTCACCTTTCTTTCGAAGAGGAATTGTAGGAAGAGTGGGATCAAGAATATATGCAATTTTCAAAGTAGTGAGGAAGAACTTCATCTTGCCTTCTAACGATTGAAGTTGGTGCCAGTTCCATCAAAGCGATCTAACTTCACAAAGTCTTAGTTTATCACTTTAAGAGCGGATTCTTGAATGAACTCCATGATAGCAACAAATAACACTTTAACATTGTAATAGAATGGGGTTGGAAGTCCATAAAACAAAGAATGAACAATGAATTAAATGGTGTTGCAGAGAATTGAGAGAACCTGAGATCAAAACATAAAGTGTTATAGGTGTGTTGGACACTTTCCTTAAAGTGTTATTTGCCCCCATTATACTTGCAAACTGGGTTAAAGGCAAATTACTGTAAGTGTAAGTCGACTTATGCTTGCTCGGTACTGATAAGTCGCCTTGTTCACCAGTGTAAGTCGACTTATGGATGTCCAG
>JANJEY010000004.1:26911748-26926450 GCA_024703695.1 Erythroxylum cataractarum | reverse complement strand
TTCCCGGTTATGTTGGCCACTTAGATTAACACTTAATCTGAGCAAGTCATGAGCGGTATCTAGCAACACATCATGACTCCCAATTGACCGAAAAGTAATTGGTTTGACGAATGAACCTATATTCATCATGAACTATATCACGAACCTTTCCATAGACAATTACCGTGCACTAAGTTTTATCCTAAAAGAGTCAAACGATTAGTGTTAAAGGAGAGTGAGTGTTAAGCACTCTTAATGAAGAGTTAAGGGGGAATAAATTCTTAACGATCTTTACCTATATAAACATGGAAGTGGTGCGGCTTCAACGAGGAATATATCTTGTAAATGTTCATGAGTTCTAGGAGGTAGCACAAGGCCATAAAGTGCGGTTTTTAAATGAATTTCAAAGAAGAATGAAGGCTTCATGTGTATAGCATTTCCGGTTCTAACACATAGAAATTTAAGTTCAAAGCTTCCATGCCACCTAAATTTCCTTAGAATTTTGAAGTGCTTATATTAATAAGAGGTTCAAATCGAAAGATACCTCTTAAATGTATGAAATATCTTTAATCTTGCATTACAAACTAAGTGGGGGATTGTTAGAAAATAGTTTAAAATGCAAGGAATTACATGAAGAAGTGTAAATGAAAAGACACATCTTTCAATTCAAATGCCATGAATAGTCACATGTTTTCCGAAGAGGTGCCATGAACAATCATGTATATTATGAATGGGTGTCTTTAAGTCTATATAAGGTTGATTTAACTTTCAATTTATGGTTAATACACAATCAAATCTTTTCTTCTTTTCATCTTTATCATATTTATTCTTAATTGAAGTTCATCTTTAGTTCTTTATTGATTTTGTTATCTTAGAGAACATTAAGCTTGTTGTATCCTAGAAAGAAATTTGTCAAAATCCTGCAGCAGCCGGTGGAAACAAATATTTTTTTAAAGATAGTAATTTTTTACGCCTTAAGCCATCCAATTTAAATCCACTTTTCTAACATCCAGAACATAAATGCTCAGATGCTGACGAATTGGACATGCAAGCCAAACAAAACCAGAAAGCTGGTGGAAAGGTTTTCCTGATAAGTGTGACCTTTTGCTCATAGTCGATCATTTCCATCAAAATATTATAATTTGGCCAGCCAAATACGTAAGAAATTGTAACCTAGTGCTACGCTTCCGAAATTGGAGGACATTTTCCTTTTCTCTGAAACTATTACATAATCAATCAGTTTCTGTTGCAGGTAATGGTGAACCCAACACATAACTCTCTGCTCCATAAGTTACTGCCGAATTAATTTGCTAAAGGTTCACAAATGCGTAATAATACCTCCTGCTTGCTTCCCTGTAGTTAAAAAGAATATATTTGATAGGGAAGACGAGTTTGGCGGGTCAAGTAAGTTACTATCAGAAGAGTTAATCCTTAACATAAGTATTGAAAGAGAAGGCAAGTCTAGACATTATGCGTGAAAATGTGGTCATGAGCATAAGAAAGCTGCGTTCTTTTCTATAGCAATTGTCACTCTTAGGTAAGACCAATTATTTTTCTTTCTTATTTTTCACAAAAAATATCTTTTTTCTTTCTTCCTGTTAATTATATCTTTTTTCTTTCTTCCTGTTAATTATCTTTTATATCTCACATTTATCTTCCTTGTTCTTTTTCTCTGTATTTTGTATTCTGTTCTACTTGGGTCTTCCTATTGTGGTTGATCTTATAGTCCACCGTTATTAATAATTCATTCTTTCAAGGTTTTTAAATTCTGGGTAGGCGTCTCTTTCCTCCGTTTTAGTTTCTTTCTGATTATCTGAGTTTTTTTTAATAAAAAGATTTGGTTCAATTACTGGATGCTTTTTGAAGACTTGTGAAAACTGGGTGGAAAAGTGAATGTTGTCTCACTTTAGCTGTGATATATCTTGGATTCTGTTTTTTTGTCCGGTGTGTGGTTTGATAGCGTTAGTCTAAAGAACTGGATCGATGTAGAATGATGTCAGTTGTGCCTTTGCTTTGCAAATCCAGCAATGGTCTGATGGGCAATCCTATGTTGTTCAAAACTCTTTGGTGAGAGAAGCCTTGATTTAGCGAATTTAATATTCATGATTCTGTTAATCTTCAGTCATTAAGTGCTCTAAATCTCTATCAAAGTTTGAAAGTTTCTATACTTATTAAGCTTCAGGTGTTGATGATATTAGGATTCTTGATCTGTGAACCCCATGTAAAGATTATATGGGGTTTCGGCCTTAAATGATATGAGTTTCTTATTTCTCCAATCTGAACCAGGAGTAAACTGTGAATTCCCTTGCGGACTTTCTTTTCTGTTCTTACGTTGGCACAACACGAAATGTATTTTTGAATCTTATCATCCCTTTTTTGTCTTCTGATGATTCCGTTCTCAGATTTCATTTTATGAGAGTATTGAATGATGAAGTTAAGAAAGGGCGATGTGGTGGAGGTTTTAAGAAGAGAGCATGACCCTTGTAGCTCCTGGTTTCTTGGCAGTATAATTGAAGTGGATAAGAATTATTATGTTGTGAGATATGGCATATCTGCAGACCGTGACCAAGAGCGGTTTGTAGAGAAGGTGCAAAAGCAGGATGTTAGGCCTCAGCCTCCTTGCAGAATGAGAAAGAAATGGATTGTTGGTGATGTAGTTGAGGTGTTTGATTCTCAGTGTTGGAGGGCAGGGAAAATCACTAAGGTGTGGAACAAGGAAAATTTCTGCGTAAGATTGTTTGGCCCAGGCTCAGTTCAAGTCATGGAATTTCATGAATCAAATCTAAGGATAAGGCAAGCTTGGCATGAGAACAAGTGGTTTGTCATAGGGAAGGTATGGTGATCGTTTACTTGCGCTTGATCCTTTCTTCATTTCTACTTGTTTAAAAGCTCTGATAGGATTGTCTTTCCTTTGATTTGTATTCCTAAATGCTACGAGTTTGGATATTACTTTTCCTCTTAGTCATGCCGTTGACAATTTGAGTTACCAGATAGAAAGCTCATAACAATTTATGTTGTTACACAGCAATCTCCATACCATGGATGTGAGAACTTGATATCATCTGTTCACTATCTTTACAAGCTCAGAGATGATGATGATGGTTGAGCAATTGTTTCTAATATGTAATTTCTGAAATTTGCAGAAAAATGATGGATTTATCAAGAGTTTTACTCGGTTCAAATTGAAACGCACTAGTAATTCGGTTTGGAAGGATGCTTTACAAGCAACCCGCATAGATTCATGCCTGAGTAAGGGAGGTGGGTTAAGAAACCAGAAGGTAGATGACTTTGGTTTTCTTCCAGTTGTACCAGTGACCAACAAATTGGAAGAGCAGTCTTTTGTCATAAAAGCTGATAAGGTAAAAGCAAGTTATCAAAGGTTGTATGCTTCTTCTAGGGCTATTTCCAGCGAAGGTAGCAACCAATGCTCTGTTGGTAGCTCTAGTTCCAATGGCCTTGCTAACCCTACCAGCTATAATTGTTGCAAGTCATTGGACAATGTTTTTGGTAACTCGGATGCTGAATCATCGTTCCCTTCCTTGTCTATCAACAAACGTGTAACTCCTTTTTCTGAACAAAATATAGAAGCCCACATCCATGAACTAGAGTTTCATGCTTATAGATCAACTATCCGGGCTCTCTATGCATCAGGTCCTTTAACTTGGGAGCAAGAGTCTCTGCTGACAAATCTTCGCTTATCCCTACACATTTCAGATGAGGAGCATCTAAATCAGCTGAGACATCTTTTGTCTTCTCAAGTTCTGTAGTCTACTTTATAGGACCACTGTGCTTCAAATTTTAACATGGTTTTACTCTTCTTTCTGTATAGTAATGTAAATCGGTTAAAAGAATAGTGTTGTTTTGTTGGGCGGGGTGGGATCGTTTAACCTCATGTACAAGTTGGAATGTAATTATCTTTTAGCCGTTTGAGCGGAAGTTACTTGCAAGTTCTAAAGTTGGATACTTGTCTCATGGACCGAGATGGGTTTAAGCCTTTAAGGTGTGCACTACTGTCTTTATGACAGGAATCACACATCCAAGCAAATTCTGCATCCCAGGAATAACTTTGACGTGGGGCGAGTTATAATCAGTTTTCACATAAAATATATTCCCTGCTTCATTGTTCAAGGATACAAAATGTCTGTAACAGCTTGTCAATCTCTGGTTGTTGCCTTGTCTCAGTTTTTTGTGAAGTGTTTTCTTCTTCCTAGTATTTTCTTGGACGTCTTGTTCTGGCCAAAAAGCGTAGGAACTGAATTTCTATAAATATTGACCACATCCACATAGAACTGCAGAGAACTACGTTACTTTTCATGAAACAATTCATTCTACTACATGAAGAGCTTTTCTGTTTCATTCTGTGAAGCATGCTGGGTGGATGCCATCAACAAAATGAAAAAGAAGAGCGGCAGGGGCAGGGCACACGCTTATAAATGCTTCATTATCAACAATTAACAAATCTGAGAACAAATGATTTAAGAAGTTGACTAACTTCTTTTCGCTTGCTGCGGATTTCTCTGCCTTGTTTCACTTGAGCAAAGGGTGGACTTAAAAGGTTATCCAAAGCAGGAAATTTTAATGTCACTGATCTTTTACTACGATACGAATGCGTGGTAACATGCGTCAGTTCTACCAATGAAACGAATGCTAGATTGCTTCAAATCAGAGTATAAAACATTGGCAACCTCGAGCTTCCTGGGGTCCTTCAAACCATCGGTCCCATAATGGGTTTACTGGGCCATTTGTTCTGTGTGAGGCAGATATCGAGCTAGCTACTGATTATCATAGATAAAAATTATATGGAAATAAGAACAAGAAGTACGTATGCGTGTTGTACAACTTACGTGGATAGGAGTGGATCAGGTATTGCACCAACATCATGTAATAGCCTGAAGAACACCAATAAATGACCTTTTAGTCTCCATTAAGTTGTTACCACAATATCAGTTCATTCATACTTACTCTTCACACAAGGTTGATAAGTTATCTGTTTTCTCGAGCTCCTCCAACTCTTCCTGAATGAAATTTAGAAAACAAAAGAATGACTTAAATCCAGGACGTCTATCAGCATTTAAATGACCAAGAATTGAATGAACACTACAATGATGGCTGTCAAACCTTAAAAGGAAATACGAGATTAAGATACTGGTTAGGAGCAGTGATCTGACAAAAATATACACTCTAATCACCTATTATTCCAAATAAATCACACCCAAAACGATTACTAGGATCGCTTACCTTCTTACCAAAACGAACCAAGCAACTAAGTATTCCTACTGCTCTAATACGTGGAGGTATTTAGGGAATCCCCATGAAACATTTTGCCACCACCACTTAAATGACATGAATTCAGAGTATTTAATATTACAAAAGAAGCCTGCTCCTAGAATATGCAAAACAATCTCTTCAAGTAATATCATGCAACCGACATCTGCACTGTGAGGCAGAATTTGAGATATACAAGGAATTCATCAAAGTGGAAAGGGTGAACAAGTCATGTAATCCTCAAGAAAGCAAACGAAGCATCAAGGTCATCTGCGCAAAATTACTTGAACATACTAGGTACGTTCGACCAATGTGACAAACATCTCCCTGTCACAGTTCTTTTTAATACTAGAAGATAGGGTAATTCGAACACGAACGAAATTGATATCTGAATCATGTGAAAAGATACAAAGATTAGAAGCAAGACAATACTTGCATTCTTCAGTTTTTATTTCTCTTCCCTAAGAAACCAAGTCACACAATCTTAGATCGACCATCTATAATGAATGGGGAAACATACTGATTAGAATCCAAAAGTGTCCCACTTTCCCCTCTCTTTTACTCATCACCTAGAGGCTAGAGTGATTCAGCTGGTGTTAAAAACTAAGTTCTTGCTTGGAAACTTGAAAAATAAAATGCACAAGAATTGCCTGGGGATCCAGCTTTAACCAACCCACATACCAGAGAACAAACTAAAAAGTAGGAAAAAAAAAGTGTTGAAGAGTAAACGCACCTCCAAGAACTTGATCTCTTGCTCCACGCGCTTCAACTCAGCAAGAATCCGATGCCTCCCTCTCTTGTCAGCCCCTCCACAAGCACCTTTCCCAGCAACAACGCTCTGCTCGTCCACCGAAGACGACGTTTCGGATTCCATTCGGCCCGCAACTACAACAACTAAAGCTCCCTCTTCGCAGTCATTCCTAAAAACGACACCGACCCCGGCCCTTCCCTTCTTCAACTGTAGAAAAGCTATGAAGATCTATAAGGTTGTTAACAAAGAGGTTGGTTAGAAGGCTCTGAACTTGCTCTTCAACAAGGAAAATGCTATTTGTTATCCTTCTCCTACAGGCTACAGGCTACAGGCTACAGGTTGGGTTGGCTTCCCTCTTTGGAAAAGCTCGTCCCCTTTTTGTTCACCAAAAGGAATAAAAATAGAGAAAAGGCGTCAGTTCTACTGTTCCCTGTGAACGAGTGAAAGAAATTAGCTTTTCATAATAATAGTTTCTCTCCCAGTAACTTTTGGAATTTCTTGTCCAAATGCGGGTTGTTTTCTACACCAACGCCACTCTACTTAACATGCCTTTCGATTATTCATCAAAAATGTGGGTTGTCGACGTCAATTGGATGACGTTTTCTGATTGGAACCTCCATCACCCACCACCTTAGCCTCCTTGGGTCCATTAGGAACTGATAATAGATAGTAATGTCTTGGCATTGTTCTTGTTTACTTTTCATTATTAATAACGGTGTTTATGCACGTCGGTCTTTGAAATTTCAAAGATTTCGTCATTTAAGAGCCGGACAAGATTCAAGGACATGGGACTTTAGGCAAGTTCTAATCTTTATCTGTATATCAGTCCGAAATACCTTCTTACTAAACATCACAAATGAAATTTGATAATTTATATCATACAAATAAATGGTTTTAGTTGATTTTATTGAATTGTCTGCCACTGGCCACCACCAAAGGCAAAGATGCCTTTTCTATCCTCCCCACTGGGCAGCTGGATATTCCATTGCTGTCTTTTTTCTGTTCACCTTATACACTGTTTCCCCATGTCACCAAGTCATTTCTGGGTTCTGATATAGCCTCAGATTAATTTTGTTTTCTGAACAAAAACAGCAAAGATTCTATTTCACAGAGCAGCCAGTACCCTAACCTCTCAAGTACGGCAGCCCTGGAACTTGGAAGTTGGCAGTTGGAACTCCTAGGACTATCCCTTGACCTTTCTCATACGCCATTTTACCTAAAGAGAAGCCCTGACTGGATAAGATGGAGATGGAATTCCCAACATACTCCTTGAAATAAGTTCGTGGTTCTAATCATAAATGATTCTTCATGACCTTGTGACTCGATAAAAGATGCATGGGAGGAATTGGTTATTTAAGGGTGATCAATTCCTTCAGTGCAGTTTTGGCTATATGTCAAATTCCTTAGCATATTACAGTGTGGCATTGGCTTGGAATATTGAATGGATTGGAAACTAGTGCGTAAGTGTGGTGCTAAGCAATTCGTCAGAGCTGGATGTGATTTGGTACTAGCACAAGAAGATCAGCAGGTAATTGTGCATCTTAGAAATTCAATTCGACTACATATGCTTCAATCAGCCAATCAGTGATTGGACATGACCGGTAAAAATCAAGTTATTGCAGTACATCAAGCCCATATTCCAGAGTCCAGCAATGGCAAAAAACCAATTCACGGACTGGAATAGATATTCAAGCCCGGCATCATCTTTACCTGTAAAACTCTCATGTCAATAATCAAATTAAATCATCTCAACGTGGCCTGCAGTAGCATCTTTTCTTGCAGGCTGAGGAAACTCTTCAGCGCCGTAGAAAGAGTTGAGCTTAGACTCGAATTTTTCCCCATCTCCCCACAAAGCATAGGCTTCTTCACCATGAATGGCATCGTCCCCAGTTTGGAGTTCATCGTCCGGCAGTCTCAGTGGCACTACCAGCTTGATCAAGTTGCATATGATTGATGTGGAGATAATGTTAACTCCGACTACAAAGACGAATCCTAGCAACTGGATGCCCATTTGCTTGAACCCATCAGCAGCTCTGCCCATTTCTAGGCCATAAGCGAGTCCAATGTAGTGCTGCCATTCAGGTACTAAGTAGAAGAGTCGGCTAAGCTTAGGCTCTGCGAAGAAGCCGGTGAGAAGGCCTCCCAAAGTTCCTGCAATAGCATGAGTATGGAAAACTGCCATGGTGTCATCAACCTGCTTAAGCAGCCATATTCTCTTGTGGAGGATCATCATTGTGTACCATGGGATGCTACCAGATACTATTCCCATCCAAATTGCTGCCCATCCTTGGACAACTCCTGCGTTTCATGCTTAATATGAAATGAAATTGAAGAATATCAATTAACTGAGACAAGATGGTCGGTTACTTACCTGCAGCCGGGGTAATACAAACAAGACCAGTGATCATGCCTTGTGTAGCTCCAATGACGGAAGGCTTTCCGAAGAAAATGATGTCAAGGAGAAGCCACACAAGCAAGCTTGTAGCAGTGCAAACATGGGTATTAAGCACCGCAAGAGATGCATCAATACTGACTGAGTATGGATCTCCACCGTTGAATCCGGTCCACCCCATCCATAGTAGACCCGCACCTGCCAACATCAGAAGTATGTTGTTTGGTGGGAACCGTTCTCTGTCCTTACTTGCCCTTGGTCCCACCTGTGCCAATCATATTGCCATTAGCTTCAGCTATTGAATAAACAGCCATAATAATAGTTGGTTAAGTATCAGGTTTATTAGTTTGTTAGTTTTAGTCACCCAATAAGCCGCGGTGAAACCAGCGACACCAGCAGAGAGGTGAATGACATAGCCACCAGAGTAATCTATAATCCCTTGCTTAGACAACCATCCCTGTGGACACCAAATACTGAAAGCAACGATTGTGTAGGAGAAGGTAAGCCAAAGTGGCACAAACAACATCCATGCATGAAAATTCATTCTCCCAAGCAACCCTCCAGCGATCAGAATCAACGCAATGGCAGCGAACATCCCCTGAAAGTAAATCATGGTCGCATTGGGAAAATACCCTAAAAAGGCTCTTGAAAGAAGAAACCTCTCGTCCAAGGCTACATTAGGTTTGCCCAGGAATGGCACCAATGTGTTCCCAAACGACATTTGATAACCCCACCCAACCCAGCACACTATCACTGCTGCAAAGGCGTATAAGGCCATGAACGCCGAGTTCACTGCCCATTTCTTCTTCACAATGCTACCGTAGAGTATCACAAGCCCTGGCACGCTCTGTAGCCCCACTAGAGTGGCTGCTGTGAGCTGCCACGCATTGTCACCTTTGTTTAGCCAATCCGGACTTGCATCATCGGTTGCTAGGTTCGATGGCAGAGACATCTTTGTGCAAGTTGTTTAGCTCGACCCACTCGAACTACACATGAAGACTGTAGTGTGGACAGGTAATGCAAGAGATCTGCTGCTCACATGTATATATAGGAAGCGAATTGGTTTTTGAAACCACGCTGTCAGGTGTCTGGACGATGCTAATTTGTTTGTGAGACTAAAGTAATAATACCATAATTATAAACATGATTTATGTAGCAGATGTCTTTTTATTCGTCAACGTAGAATCCTAAGCAGACAACTTTGATCAGTGTAATTCTCGCCTCTGACATGCTTGGAGGATATAAGGTGCCGTCAGATTGATGCTTCCAAAGGCAAAGCAAATTAAGAAAGCAGAAAACTAAATGTCATAATCTGAATCTGTATTGCCAATTACTATGTTTGTAACAAGAAAGTTTGATCTCCCTTTCAAACTACAATTGTGGCTTCACCTATTCGGACTGTTTACAATAAGGAAATTTGGGGGTTTGGAAATTGTCTCTTAATGTTAACAAATAACATAAAAAAAGAAGATAAGAATAGAAGAAGTTTTTAATGATTTGAATAGTTATGACGACGACTATATTAAATTAAGTTTTCAACAATGTATTTACATGTGAACATACTCCAATTGATGAGATTTTATTTAAATAGTCCCTTTATCAAGTTTAACTTATTCTAAGCTATGAATTATAGTGGACTTTAGAATTTGTTCAAAGACAAGGCTGATTATCATTTCCGAAACAGCATATTTCATTATCTTTCTTTAGAACATGAGCATGCTTGTGTCTTCATGCACAAGAAACGATACCTCACATAGTTGTATTCCAGATCATGTATCCCTTCAGAAACACCTCTATCAAACTAATACGTATGTGTCTTTAACCCGTGCCTTCACCTCTGATTACTAGAAGGAGTACGCATTAGGTCACATTTGTGTCTTAAGTCGTGTTTACTAAGAGACATCCAAGAGATATTAGTTTTCATCCTAGAACTTCAAAATTTTATGCCCATATACACGAGTCATACAAAACAATCTGCACCTTGATGAATATACTCTTCGTAGTTTAGGATTATCCATGTTTAGCACCTTTACACATTAATAAAATCTAATCAATGCTTGAACTTCTCTATAATAACCAACTTTGTCAACATGTTAATTACATTCTTTAAAATATTAACCTTAATTCTACAATAAGATCCTCCAAATGCAATTTATTACTTGACCTAATATAACCTAACATTTATATGTCAACCTCTTTTACTAGCCCTATAAGCTATACCGCTTCTTTAGAGGCCTCAACTGCCATATACTCCATTTTAATTATAGACAATGCAACCATACAATGTAAAATTGATTCTAACAAATATACTCTTTTGTAAGAGTAAATACATCCCAATAATAGACCTTTTGTAACTTCCCACTACTATATAGTATATACCAAAATATCTATAGGACATTCAAGTATATATCCTATGACAATGATATGTTAGAACAAACATAATCTCGTAAATGACATCTTAAAGAATATACAATGCTCAAAAACCTCAACACTTTATTTCATTCATTGATAAAAGTTTACATTGTATTCATTGAAACAAATATTTACAATCCGTAAACAAAAGTTCTATATGACAAGAAACTATAAATTACAAACTATAACTCCTTTGATGTCAACTGACAGATCTTTGAGTCATAACTTAATTCAGAATATTCCTCTAGACAATTTTAGGACTTAGGTCTCATGTCTTGTACCTGAAAAGTCACGTAATGTTTTGATGAGTTTTGCGAACTCAATGAGTGAACGATTACTGATGATCTCACTCAGGTCAAATACACAAAAATCACACAATCAACCAATTTCACAAAAATTCCTTCATAACATGAATAACTCAATCAATCACATTATCATGGCCTATCACTTAATCATCACAATTTCAGAAAAGATTTCATGATCGTATATTTCATAATCATAAGTATACAAATGCAGATGTATATGAGATTCCAGATTTGTTATTATTTATTGTGACTGAATGCCTTTCAGATACAGATACAGATACAGATACTAGCCCATTGGGCTAAGTCAGATACAGAAATCACGAAGCACAGGTTTACGTGCATAATTATGAGCTTAAAGCTCTTTTGGCTACTCTAATCACAACGTCTTTATCTGACCATGCATTTTATGAAATGCATTAAATAATAGAATATGCCATGTATAACATTCACTTATGATACATAGACAAAATCTCATATTCATCAGACCTAAGTCTGACATTCAACTTTCGTTGAGTATACAGATCATTATCATCATCATCACACCCAGTGCAAAGTTTCGTAGTAAAGTAGGGTCTGGGGAGGTCTGATAGTACGCAGCCTTATCCCTACATAGTAGAGAGGCTATTTTTGGTAGACCTATATGTAGATGCGACAGAAAATAGTGATGCAGGTCAATAAAAATAAATAAATAAAAATTGGCATACAAAAAATTTAAGTAAATATAATTACAAGATAATACATAAGGACATACCTGATGGTTGACCATATCTTCTAGTACCTTACACCCTGTAACAATCGACTCTTTTCGTCGTTAGTCACGCTAGGAGTCTTCACTGAGTGACCCACTCGCAAAGGCATAAAGGCCATTTGGGTTGGACTTCCTTTGTGGTAAATATGAGGTGCAAGGACTTTAAAGGGTATCATTTACCCTTATCCTATCACACTAGATTTTCCTAATTCTAGCAACTGCCTCAGTGAGGGCCAATTCTGATATATCTTTCTTGATCACTTTCTTCCAGGTCTTATAAGGCCTTCCTTTCCTCTTTTTGTAGCCACTAAGGTTTATTATCTCACAACATCGTATCGGAGCATCAAAGGGCATCCTGCATACATGCCCAAACTACCTAAGCCTTTTCTCTCTCAACTTGTCTACATTACTAGCCTCCTGTAGTCTAACTCTCACTACCTAATTCCGCACTGTATCTCTTATGGTAACGTCACAGATCCACCTAAGCATACACATTTCTGCTACCAACACCTGTCACGTATGTCTATGTTTAATAGGTCAACACTCTGTCCCATATAACATGGTTGGCCAAATCACCCATTTTATAAAACTTTCCTTTGAGTTTTTCAGGGACCTTTTTATCACATAAAACACCTGATGCACTCTGCCATCAGGTACAAATATAGATGTCATTCATAATTCAGATGCAAATAGAACACTTCCAATACATTTCCAAAGTCCGAAATTCATAAACAAATCACAATCAATTCATTACCAGTTCAATATACAGGAATTAAACAGAAACATAAATAAATCAATCTTAGTGATATTATCTAGGTTGATTCATAATACGCTCCCGTATATGCTATTGCCTGGATGGTCCGATAATGTTGGAATGATAGCGTATGTCTTGAGCATCTAAATTCACGTACATTTCATACATTACTAACTTGATCAATCAAATACATATTCAACTATGCACATATAAATGTGCCATGTGCAATGCATGCTCAATGACTATCCAGAGTATGTTTCCTTAATCACAATTCATAATTATTCAAACATTATCACTTGAATATGTCTTGTTAACACTTAGGTTAATACTTTAAATACACTTGATCATGCTCACTATAATTTGAGTCCCTATTCTATACTATATTACCAAATTTTAATGAATCATTACAATTTTGTTTAATTATCCTACCTATTCTTTCTTAGATAATCTCTTTTAATATATCACATTTGCTTACATTTATAGCATCAGACTGTCATTTTACCTTTGGATTCAGATTCAAAATTTCTCTTAGATGAGCTATCCTTATTTTGTTTTGTCTTATGGTCCTATTTTCCTTTCAGATACAACTCTTCACTTTGAAAACTTTCGCTGATATTGGGTCTCTATTGTTTATGAGCTAATAACATTAGTGATGCCTTTTAAACTAACTATCCACTTGGTTAATGTGAGTGTAATCACCAAATTTTTATAAGACATAGGTAAGGAATAATGTCTTTGTATTTAATAGTTACCTCAAACCTTAGTAGGTCATTGACTATTTGATTAAACACTTTGATAGGATATTTTAGTTTTTGTTCCTTCTAGTATCTTCAGTCTATAATTTTTGTTTCAGATACAACATATTATTGAGGAATTTTAACATAAATTAACTCTCTAATTTCTTCTATATTTCTATAAGGGGTGCAATATTCATAACATGGTACATGACCTAGATTTTCAAACAAATTTGTATAATTGTTGCTTCTTCCATGTGTAACACTTTCCAATAGATATCATCCATATCTTTTGGTTTATTATACTATAACCATTTAAATTCCCAATTCTATTGAATTTTTTCACTTTAAACTTTACAAATGAAGTCATTGTTGCCTCAACGTTGATTTGATACCACAAATTGAAAATATAAATAGAAAGAATAGAGAATAATTAAAAAAAGAATACAAGAAATTTTTAACAGAGTTTGACCAATTAGAGGTGTTTATGTATTTGAGAGCCAAGAGCTGTTTATTCACTATTGAATAGCTATGATGACAGTTATATAAAACTAGGTTTACAATAATATATTTATATATAATCCTAACTAGTATAATTTTTCTCGAATAGTCCCTTTGCCAAATCCAACTTAATTTCAACCATTTCTTTAGTAGCTCCTAGAAACCTTCTCGAATTTAAAATATAACATAAATACCTTTTCATATAAGACTGACTGTTATGTCCACAACCTTGTCCTAGATTGTGGATCTCATTATCTTTCTCTAAAAATAATGGATCATCTTACTTCTTTGCATATTAGGACGTGACTTACGACATAATCATATCCAAGGTCTCATATCTCATTGTATTTTTTCCAAAACATAACACAATCTTCGTTACTTTTGTTTTCTCATATCATGGATCCTTGTACTTTTCTACACACTAAGACACCATTTGAGACACGATTGTATCCAAAGTATAGATTTTATTGCCTTCTTCATTCACAAGATATGATATGTGTATGACTGTATTCTAAATTGTTTCATCCTTCAAAAACACCTTTACCACACCAACATTCTCAGGTCTTCAACCCAGGTCTTCACCTTTCATTATTAGAAAATAACACCCCCTGACCACATACATTCCTTAGATTATATTTACCCAAAAACATTTTAAAAATATTTATTTCCATCTTAAAACTTTGAGATTATGTGTCTGTGAGTGATATGTAACACTTTTACATTAAAGAAGTAATAAGTAAGTTGAACTATTTTATCATATGGAGCATACTGACCTTGTACGAAGCATCAAAACACACTAATACAGGTTTGCCAAATCCAACTTAATTTCAACCATTTCTTTAGTAGCTCCTAGAAACCTTC
>JANJEY010000004.1:26869003-26883105 GCA_024703695.1 Erythroxylum cataractarum | reverse complement strand
CAATTGAAACCACAATATATCTTCTAAATAGAGTTCCATCTAAATCGGTTGATAAGACACCATATGAGATATGGACTAGTAGAAGACTTGGATTATCACACTTAAAGATTTGGGGATGTGAAGCTTATGTGAAGTGTACTATATCTGATAAGCTTCAAGCCAAATTAGATAAATGTAAATTTTTGGGGTATTTGAAAGAAAGTTTCAGTTATCAATTCTATCATCCTATTGAGTAAAAGGTGTTTGTCTCATGACATGCTACATTCTTATAAAGAGAATTTATTCTAAAAGAAAGTAGTGGGAGTGAGGTTGAACTTAGAGAAGATCAAGAACCATAAATTTACATTGATATGAAACAAGAACCTCAAGTTGATACATATGATGTATAATTGAGAGTTCAAGAGACACATAGGCCACAATCAACTAATAGGATACGTCTTCCTCCCACTAGATTAGATCTACATATTGAACATAGAAAGGATAACATATCACCGATAAATGATGAGCCTACTACTTTTAAAGAACCAATGTTAGACATTGATTCTTTAAAATGTCAAGAAGCTATGAAATCTAAAATGGAATCCATGTACACTAACCAAGTATGGACTTTGGTGAATGCACCTAAAGGTATAATACCTATTGGGTACAAATGGATTTTTAAGAGAAAATTGACATGGATGGAAATGTACCTACATAAAAGCAAGGTTAGTGGAGAAAGGTTACAGAAAAAATAAGGAGTTGATTTTGATGAAACATTTTCTCCAGTAGCAATGCTTAATTCCATAAGGATTTTATTGGCTATAACAGCATACCATGATTATGAAATTTGGCAAATTGATGTCAAAACAACATTTTCTCAATGAGAATTTGTAAAAGGATGCATATATGACACAATCTAAAGGTTTTGAATATAAAGAATTTCCTAATTAAGTATACAAGTTGCAAAGGTCCATTTATAGACTTAAACAAGCATCGCGGAGTTGGAACATCCATTTTGATGAAATAATCAAAGAGTTTGATTTTATAAGAAATGTGGATGAACCTTGTATTTACAAGAAGGTGAGTGGGAGTGCAGTTATTTTCTTAGTGCTTTATGTGGATGACATATTGCTTACTGGAAATGATATTTCAATGCTCCAGTATGTTAAGATAGGGTTATCTAAGAACTTTCCATGAAGGATATGGGAGAAGCAGTCTATATACTAGGTATAAAGATCTATCAAGATAGATCAAAAGGTTGCTTGGATTATCTCAATCTACGTATATAGATAAAGTGCTATAGAGGTTTAGCATGGAGAATTCTAAAAGGGGATTCTTATCCATATCGCATATGATTTCTCTCTCACAAAGTATGCGTCTATAAATACGAAAGGAGAGAGATAAAATGGATTGTATTCCATATGCTTCGGCAATTGGATCAATCATGTATGCAATGTTATGTACTAAACCAGATGTTGCTTATGCTTTGAGCATAACAACAAGATATCAAACTAATCCCAATAAGGGTCACTAGATGGCTGTGAAAAACATCTTGAAGTACTTAAAGAAGGACTAAAGATATATTTCTGGTCTATGGAGGAGTTGAGCTAAGAGTTTAGAGTCATGTAGATGCTAGTTTCTAGTCTGATTAAGATGATAGTAGATCACAGTCAGGGTATATTTTTACTCTTTATATTAGTACGGTTAGTTGGAAGAGTTCCAAATAACCAACTATTGCAGATTCAATGACTGAAGCAGAGTACATTTTAGCATTAAAGGTACCAAAGGAAGCAGTTTGGATTAAGAAATTCATCACTAAACTTGGAGTGGTTCCTAGTATTGTTAAGCCCGTGGGATTGTATTGTGACAATAATAGTGCTATTGTGCAAGCAAAAGAACCCAGGTCTCATCAATGGTTTAAACATGTACGTACGAAGTTTCACTTGATTAGGGAGATAGTGGAGTGGAAAGACATAACAATGGGGCGAGTTCCTATTGAAGAGAATCTAGCAAATCATCTTACTAAACCATCGTCTCAAAAGAGACATGATCGTCATATAGATGGATATGGTATTAGATTCATAGGGGATTGGCTTTAGTGCAAGTTGGAGATTCTTAATTTTTGCCCTTGCAGCCAATTAGTTGGATGCAAATTAATGTATGACATTATTTTGAATTAATGAAAAGGTTTTATTTATCTTTATGTATTAATTTAATTAATATTTTATGTTTTAATACTACAAACAAAATTATTGAAATAATTACTATGTAATTGAAATTATGATGAGATCATAATTATGAGATTCAATTTATACTTAAGTGTTATTCCTAAATGTTCCTAGTTATAGTTTCATCAAAACTAGATATTGTTGAAACGGTAAAAATAGCACACATTATATTTCTTTCTTATGAAGAAAGTAATTGATCTCATAAATTAAAGTATAGAGATACTTAAATTATTGTATGGGTGATTATTAGAGAATAAGTCACTAAACTAATCCAATTATGAGAATTTTGAATGAAATATTACTTATGTGTCTATGAATTATCCTATAATGATGGTTGTGTATTTGATCCCCAGACTTAAGATTACCCAGGTATCTAGTGTGGGAATTACTATGTTTTGATGTTATTTATGAATCATCCTAGGATAATTCAGTCAGTAGTAATTAGATACAGTATAAACCATATGTAGATAGTTGAGTAAGTCAATATAGGATTCATCACTCTAAAATAATTAGAGAGAATATTCCGCTATTCTTGATCAATAATGATTTATGGAATTCTCTGGCTAGAGTGAATTGATATTTGAAAAGGAGTTTCAAATTTCAATTATAAATCAATTACTAATTATCAAGAACGAACGTGATTGGATGATAAGAGTAGACACTGTATCTATACTCTGTCCAATTAGAATATTGAATGACAAAGGATTAAATTATACATTATAGCTATGCATGGACAGGTTAAGTCAATCACTTTGACATTCTTAATATTTGGTTAATCGTGACATGTTGCTAGACGTCAATCATGATTTATGATTATGAATTACTTAATTGGAGAATTAAGATAAATTAAAAGGTGTTTTAATTTATCTAATTCTAATTGTGAATTAGAATTATAATGTATAATCATTGCTAATTTATTAGGAACCTAATGGGTCTCACATTAAAGAGCAATTTGTGAAAGAAAAATTAATTTAATGAAGTTGGACTTAATTATGAAGTTTGAGAAACTTTAGAAATCAAATATGAGATATTTGATTTTATTAAAATTAAATTAATTATAATTAAATTTGATTTTAATTACAATTAAAGAGATTTAATTTTAATAAAAGACTATCATTAATTTTCTATTTAAAGAGAAGAGCTTTTTGGAAGCCAGCACTTTTTGTCTTATTCCTCTTAAAGTAGTTTGAGAATTATTCTGTAGATACCATCAAAGGCTGAACAATCGAATAGCTCGTGATTATTCAATCAAAAAAAGTTTCAAAGATTTTTCAACAGAAAGAGAATAAGGTACGATGTCTAAATTTATTTATGTTTTATTCAAGTTTAATCAATTATCAGAATCGGTTTGGAATTCATAATTTTTTTTTACTGCCCTCATGACTTGATCATGGTTGGATTCCAACAAAAGGAGGCTAGTGGGTTAGGTTTGAAGTCAATCAACAAGAAACACATCTTATTTATGACCAAGAGAATTTGGAGAATCCTAACTGAAAAACAATCATTGTGGATTAAATGTGTTGGACCCCATACAATTTGGAGCCAAAACAAAGCCGTCATCCCATAAGGGTGGCATGCCCACAACAGTCAAACACCAAACATCACAATTTTGAGAAACACAAGAAAAACTCAATCATATTTCATTAATGAATCCAAATAGAGTTTGTAAAGGTTTATTACAAAATACAAAATGATACAATTGAATGCTTATGCTGGATATGATTCTAAAATACAAAAAGTTCCTGAACTAACTTAATTACAAAAGTCTCTAACTATCTTGAAGTTCCAATGCCTTGCAAGGATTGCTATCTGTCTCTTTTTGCACCCGAGGAGGGAATAGGAGGGTGAGCTACAAAGCTCAGTGGCTAATATATTTATAGCCACTGGCAAAAAGCCACACAATCAAACATATATATATATATATATATATGTACATTCATATAGGCATACACTTCTTATCTTACTCTAGAAATGACAGTTCGTCTTTTACAATTCCAATTCACATTTCATAATTCAATACATCATTGCATAAGACATATTGGATGTAATTTAACATCAAAGCATAAAACTCAAATTGCATAATAACTTAACATATCAAAATGAAAATGCACAAACAATTAGCTCGAGGGTTCCGTGAATCAAAACAGAGAAACCGAAGTTTATTCTGTAAACCAAATGAATCCACTTTTCAGATTTTGTGTGTCACAAACTGGCAGTCGGGAGAAGGCTTTACATTGACGTGCACATGAATACGAAACGGTTCTTCTCTCGCCTAAACAAAAGCACCTAATCAATGCTCAAATCATTTTATGAAATTTTTTTCATACTTTTTATGCTCTTACCTTTCTTATCATTCATACAAAATGCCATGACATATTTCAAGTCATAACATGTTCAAAATCACAATTTAATTATATCAAAATATCATACATCTTTCAATGCATAACTTAAAACACATCAAAGTAATTCACAATTTAGCAATTCTAGCATATACACACATAGGCAAAATGCCCATTTACACAATAACCATAAATATATTACCCACCTAATTTACTTGCAAAAATCCAAGTCAAGGTTATCTTTTCCCTTACTCTTTGGTAGGATTCTCTTAGTTCCCTAAAACAAACCAAGTCTCATTCAATAGGAATCTAATAGAAAATCCCAAAATGCAAAAAATCACTAGAATTTATTCTAGAATCCTTAAACCCAAGCATTTTCTAAACTCCATGAACTAAAATCTTTTCAAAAAATCCAAAAGTTTCAAAATGATCTGACCTTCATTCTTTGCCAAATAAAGGGATCTTTAACTCAAAGGGAAGCTCTTCTCTTCCTCTACCCTTTTCTCTTTTTGAACCACTTCAAAATCACTCTTTAATACTAAGAAAAATCAAAACCTAGCTTGTTTCTCTTCTTTCTCTCTTTCTCTGCTTCTCTTCATATTTCTCTCTCTTGTTTATGAAACTCTCTCTTTTTCTCTTCAATTTTCGTTCTCCTCTTTTCTTAAAATGCAAAACAACACTTCTTCTTTCAATTGTACCCTTAATGAGTCAGAAATGTCTCATTTGCCCTTCCATTTATGCCTTATGTCTTTTAATGCTTAAGTTTCTTGCCAACAATACCCTTGAACATTATGACATAATACTTTCTTCTAGAAAAATGTTTCCCATTGTCTTAAGTTTCTAATGACATCAAAATCAATCCATTTGGTTCAGAAATCTGAAAGTTAGGGCCCAAACATTTCAGACTGTTGTTAGACTGAAACAATACACTATACCCAACTTCCATCTAGAATTTGAAAGTCTTAGAGACTGAATTAAATTTTGATTTCTTCATACCATTTGTAGCTTCATGTCACTAGTCTATTTTGAAATAAGAACCACCTTATTTGGAAACCTATAGGTCTAGATATATTCTAAATACCAAAGTATGTCCAGTAAATATCCAATTCATACTCTTTCAACGGATACCCTTACCTTGATTCAAACCATCCTTTTCAAATCAATACTAAAAAGCTATCAAATTCTATGGAGGGACAGAAAATGTGTTAAAAAAATATGGGTTTAGGAATCATTTCATTTGGAGGTCGGATAACAAAGTTATGACTGAAAGAATCAAACAAAGTTTTGTCCTCAAACATATTGAATCTATCTCGGGACAATTTGCATAACTTTTACTAGAGACGTCGGATTAAGATCGTCTTAAGACGGTTTCAAAGAGAACTCTAAGATCTACAACTTTTGTGTTGGACTTGAAACAAATTCTATCATCTAAAGGGTCAAAAGTGGACCAAACCATAGGATCACATGAAACTAAACAAAAAAGTAGACGAATTGAAAAAGCAGATGAATTGGGAAAATTGTCATAACTTTCCCTATAGATATCGAATTAGGGTGTTTTTTGAATGGTTCAAAAGAGAACCTCAAGATCTAAAACTTTCAAGAAGACCTTGAAGACAAATTATATCATCTAGAGTATCCAATTTGGATCAGAAGATGTTCTGATCAACATAAGATGAAAGGTGAGACCAATTAAAAAAACAAACGAAACACAAGCAGACAAATCGAAAAGCAAATGAATTGAAAAGCAGAAAAATTAAAAAGCAGATGAAGCAAAGCAGACGAAGCAAAGCAGACGAAGTAAAGTAGACGAAGTAAGGCAGATGAATCGAAAAGCAAACGAAGCAATAAGTAGATGAATTGAAAAGCAAATGAAGCAAAGCAGACAAATCGAAAAGTAGATGAAGCAAAGTAGACGATACAAAGAAGACGAAGCAAAGTAGACGAATAGAAGTCAACTTAAGATGATGTAACTCTTAAGACGATATGACGTCATCACAGACGATATGATGTCATCATAGACAATACATTTGTATACTCCTAAGCATTTCCCTTTCTAAAGACTATAACTTTCAACTCCGATATCCAAAATTTCTATACTATATTTCGTTGGAAAGCTAGAAAAATAAGCTACAACTTTCCAGATCAACTACCCATTTTGTTTCAAAACTTTCCTTAACACAACCCATACTAAGATCACCTTCTCTACTTCATTTACTCCTCATTCTCAACTCAATATCATCCATAAAGAAATTATCATGCATGATTAATCATGAACATACACATATATACATATTCCTCATCAACTTACTACAAAAATTCAACTTCACTTTCACCCTAATTCTTCCCATTTCATAGTCTCTCATCTACCAAAAACACCAAAACAAAACATGAATCTATCCACACTTCTCATTTACTACTTCTAATCTTCAAATAAAAATTTGGGGTCCAACAAAATGGATTCACATTTATATGTTAAAAGGTGAGAATCTTTGAGCTCTAAGAATAAAAAACTATTAGTCTTGGCTCTTCAACCAAATTCTGATATTGAGGGAAGAAGTTCAACAGTATATAACTTGTCAAATAGGGGCAGGGGAAATAATTTTTCTATGATATGATAATTGGACAGGTCAAGGGGCATTAATTCATAATCAGTTGACAAGGTTTATATTGGGAAGTTTCCCTAAGAGAGCTAAGCTTCATGAAATAATTAGAAACGACAAATTGGATGCTTTCCTCAGAAGAAATTAGACTTTCGTCCATTCCTCAGTATAGAAGCCTCGGGAGAATGATTTATACTTATGGGATGGGACACCTGTTCAGAAATTACTATTAGGGAAGCTAAAAAGCAGAAGGATGGGGCAGTTACAAGAGTAAGATGGTGTTTCCTGATTTGGAGCAAGGTTCTTAGACTGAATGCAAGTTTTCTCCTTTGGATAGCTATGTTGAATAGGCTTAGCAATATGGATATACTAAAATTCCTATCCTCTTCTAAGATTTGTAGTCTTTGTGACCTAGAGGATAATACTAGGGATCATCTCTTCTTCGAGTGTGGTTTCTTTAAGGAGGTTTGGGCTAGAATTTCTAGTTTATATGACTTTGGTACTAATTATTACGGCCTTACAGTGTTTTAGATTCAAAAAAGATAAAAAGAAATAAAACAAAGATGACAATAAAAACCTGAAATTGAATAATTTTGATATTTTACTGGAGATACCTCAACTGCATATTCTCTAAATATGATAGGGATATTCTTATGATCTCTATTGCTACATGTCTTCAAGCAGTTTGGAATGAGAGAAATAATACAAGGTTTAAAGAGAGATCTAACACTCTATTATCTCTTATAGAACTCTCTATCACGAACATTAGGGAACAACTGATTACAAATCAGTTTAATCTACACTGTAGTAGAGGACTGACTCTCTTATGGAAAATATAGTCCTCTATGTTTATTCATAGATCACGGTATTCTATAAGGTGTTTCATGCAATTTGGGTTACAGATAAGAAGAAAGTTTCTTATGCATTGCGATTTTTGGGTTTCAAGCAGATTTTTGTATTCACCTTGATGTTTGATGGTATTTGAGTACGCTAGCATATCACTCTCATGAGGCACGAACTTGGATATCACCCACGATATCGGATTCGGGTCTTGCAAGAATGAGGTGCTACACACCTACTCATGAAAAAGGAGACTATTGAAGATTAAAAGGAACCTCACTTACCTGTAGAGAAGGTATTTGGGGTACCTCTTTCAGATCTACCACCTTTCCAGTCGAGTCTTGTATGAAGGTTCACTGCTATCCCCCTCTAGTCCTCTAATATTAATACGTAGTTCATTAATATGGGGAGATTCACATAATCTTTAAAGCTGAAGTCATTATCGAGTTGATTATGCATACCTGAGATGAGATCTCCCTTGTGCGGAGAGATAAGTAGTAGAAGTCACAGCATTGTCTCTACAGTGTCGCGCCTTTAGCGCGTCATCCTCTTGCTCCCTAATTGAGTAATTATTTGAAGATTCGAGAAAGGAGAGTCGTTATCCTAATTACTAAACGACATCGCACATATTCCCATTTAGTTCTCTGAACGTCGCCGTTTGTTTCTACTGTGTGCTTAGTGTTCCTAATTGTTTTATCTTACGTTAGAGAGACCCTCTCGAAAGATGTACACTATTTTATTTCTCCTTAATGAATTTTAAATTCTAAAAAAGAAACTAATACGTAGCCTCCTGATGTTGCTCGTCCAAAGATGCAATATTTTGGCCTGTTGCTGCTAAAACATTTGGCCTTCAGGGAAGGTGTTAGATTCACAATTCATGAGCCAGATGTGATTTAATGCCTGACAATTAAGATTCCAAAAGAACGTTGGTTTTTTTTAACCGGAAAAAGAATAAAATATTTATCTTGCTTTCTAATTTTCCAATGAGTTTTGGGCTGGCAAGCTTGACTTCTAATGCTTAAATAGGCAAAACAATGGCCATTACCAATGAAATAAAGACTGTAGTAATTGAATTCCTTAATTCCTTTCTTCCATTAAACTCGTATTGAATTGGCCAAGATTCAGGAATCGCTTTGTACGTCCTTTTCAATTTTTTCCACTTAAATTCAAAAGGAATCGCCTCTAATTAAGAGATGAGTGAAAGCAGGAAGTGCCTTCGTCCACCAAATAGCAGTATAAGACAAAAATGTAATAAAGCAATATTCAGGGACGAGGGACGATCGGTAATAATTTATATATAAATGATTTAAGGTAACCCGTAAAAACAAACCTTTTAACTAAGAGACATATGAATTCAGATTACTTCCAGTGATTAAATCGTTAAGAAAAATAGATAAATAAGATAATTTATTTACAGGCTGCGTTAACAACATGGCGGATGGTTTAATGAAGAGGGGACCAGCTTCACCACTAGTAGACGAAATAGTTGTTATTTCTTTATCATCATTTAAGCAATTAATTAATTTTATTGGTTAAATTTAAAGATTAGAATTAAGGGTAGCTAACTCTTATCTCCTTCACCAATGATATTTTAACTTACATAATTAACGAATTTGAACATAAGGTACTTTGCATTCATTCATCTGGTTAGCATCAATTGTTGCTTTCAATGATTTATAAAAGGGAGTTAACACTAACTGATGTTGCTATTATCTTGTCATTTGTGCAAATTGATGTTCTAATCATACAAAGTCATGGTAATGCAGGAGAAAAAAAATCAAGCGGGCTTTTTGCTGTTTGTTCATCTACTGAGATGGAAGTGAGTTGAAATATTTTTGTTCAGTTAACTTTACGATTATATTAAAAGAGGCATTGAAGTTTTGGTTGTCTAATAACAATATTGAGAGGTATTTGTTAGAGGCTGATTCAATATTATTTATGAAGTGAGATTTATTTTTGTAAAATATATTTGAATGTTCTAAATGTTGATTTAATTAAATCGGTGATTAGATTAAATGTTATTCAAGATGCTAGTCTTTAGTGGAACGTATGAGAAAACAAGAAATCTTTTAACTAATGTACTCCGCTAACAACAATCAATATAAATAAGGATGATAAAATTAATTAATATAAATTAATCAAACAATTAAATAATAATTTAAAGATGATAGGAAAAAGAAAACACAAACTAATTTATAATAGTTCCTCAAACAACTCTTGCCTATGCTCATTCTTAATACTCTTTTGAAATTTCATTATAATTCTTTTTTTAAGGCAAAAAATAACCAATTTTTCTTAGTGAAGAGAAACACTTCTTAAAATCTTTTTTCAAAGTGAAGAGGAATCTTAATCCCGTTTTAAACACCTTCAAGTGTAATATTCAACACCCCAACAAAAATCAAAATTATCTCACTTATTCACTTGGTAACTCTAAAAAGATTCACTCACACAAATGCGAGACAATGATCACCAAATAATTGAAAAACACTTAGAAATATATGTACAATATACCCAAATGCTTCTTGATGCTAAAATCAATGAGCAAACAACTATTTATAATATTTTGGGACCCTTTTGAGCTGTTGGAGTTAAGAGCTAGCTATTAGAATAGCTATACTCAAAGCACTAGTTGACTAGTATAACATACAAGTCAACCAGTATGCATTAAAAGCACCATATTCACTAGTTAATGGGACATTAATCGACCATTAGGTATATTGTTTGACCAATATAGTATACTGATTGATCGGTACAACAACAAATGTTACAAAAAACAAGCAATACATCAAATTTATTTTTTAACTTATATTGGTCAACCATTAACCAATATAGGTCGACCAATCATCCCAACAATATGATTTTAACGACTTCAAATGCTCAAACTCAATTTGTTCACTACAATTATGATTTAAAATTTTCAAAAATTTTCCTAAAGTTTATTTGAAAGATTTAGAGGATTTTTTTTAATTAAAATTAAAAGCTTCAAAGTCTCTTAATGAATGTAAAGACTTATGCAATAAAGTGAAATAAAATGGTTATACATAATGAGCCTTTTAGAATATTAAACGATTAAATGAGATTACAGTTAACATTAAAAACTAAAGAATGACCTTAATAAGCCTTGATCTTCTTTTGTTTTTGGTTTGATCTTTATTTCGATGATTGTAAACTTTAACATCTCTTTATCAAATTCATAAGTTAACTTCTTGTATTTATGACTTTATTTTGTTCTTATATTGCTTTTCATCAAAAAAATAAACTCATTAGTAGTTATGCTTTTTTATCATCAAAACATCAATTGGAACTTCTATTAGTACAACATAAGATAGTTTGCAATAGTACATTTTCTTAGAAGTCTAAGACATACAACCTAATAAAATGGTGGAGTAGTACATGATGATACTAAAATACATGAAACCATCTCTAATAGGAACACAATTCAATATTATATGATCCAAAAGCAAAGAAAACTAATTCAAGATCAAGTTGAATGTTCTCAAAATCTTGCAATAGTATGTTTACTTAGATGGATTACCAAATGTAGATCCCAACACTCATATAGCCAACCTTTCAGATATTTGTGACACCATTAATATTAAAAGAGCTACCGAAGATATAATAAGATCAAGTTGTTTTCATTTTTTTTTGAAGGATCATGCTAAGTAATGGCTGAAGATATTATCTATAGCCTCAATTATAACATGGAAGAACCTAGTGAAATTTTTTTTAGCCAAATAATTTTCACCAATAAAGACAAGTTAAGGAAAGCTATCTCTACCTACTTATAGTTTGATATCAAAACATTATATGAAATGCGGAAGATATATAAAGATCTATTAGAAATTACTACATCATAACCTACCAATATGAATGCAAATTTGGACATTTTTATAATATTCTAATATATTCCTTAAAGTAGACAATTGATTGATAGGTGCTTAATTGATTATGATATTATTCCATAACACTTAGTAATTATTGATATGAAAATGCTTAAGATACCCACTTGAATTCATATATGATTTTAGGTACAATTTGGAAGCAAAGAAATTAAAGTAGGTCGAAAGCAGGACAATTGGACTATTTTTTAAAGGCTAATACTCACTTTTCTTCGTGGAGTAAGAAGAAGAAATGAAAATACTAAGAAAGGAGATATATGTTGAAAATACAAAGAAGATGATGGCATGAGATGGGACAGCCGTATGCATGTGAATTGAATGATGACACCCTATGCACGTGAATTTAATGATGATCAATACGGTATTGTTTAAGCCAATAGCTGGATGAGAAGCAAAACGATAGTGAAGCTTGAAGAAAACGCACAACAAGAAGTAAGAAAAAACGATAAGACTCCGAAAGCAACTAATGCACTATCACTGATGTAGCAATTGGTGTAATACTTAATAATAAGACTTCGAAAGCAACTAATGCAGCAGTTGGTGTATTACTTAATAATAAGACGCTAGAAGCTACCTTTGAACTTATTGAAGAGATGATCATGAACAATTATTAGAGGCAGTCAAAAAAGGCAAGAACTAATAAGCTAGTAGACATGCATAATAAGGATTTATAATCATATTAACAACTTAAGTGGAGGCCCTAATGAGAAAGCTTTATAGCTTAGGTACATAGGCAAAATCAACTTAAGTGATGAGTTATAAGTTCACCTTTATCTAGATATCAACAACCTTAATAGAAAGAGAACCTTACGTATAAAGCTTGATACTGAAATTGAAAAGCTCAATTTTATATTTAGGAGGTTTCAATTTGAAACCTTGAAACATAAATTGGTCAATTGACAAAGTTTGTAGTTGAAAAACCTTAAGGGACATTGCCTAGTGAAATAATGTCTAATATTAGGAAACGTGTGAATGCAATCATCATAAAGAGTAAAGAAGATCAATTGATAATATGGATAAGGAAGAGACAAAGGAGAATGTTGCTAAGAAAGAAGTGTTAGAGATCATATTAAATAAAGATGATACCAATACCATTTAAAATATTTTAAATGCTAAAATATTCAAATAATTTTATTATTTTTATAATATTAGTGATATTTTTATAAATAAGACTTATGGAATAACATTAATCTACTGTATCATACCATACTTAAGAAATTAGGGATAGGATAACCAAAACCCACTAGGATGTGAATGTAATGAGTGTCTAAACCAATTAGACATCTTAGATTTGTTAAAAAAAATATTTTGATTGAGGTTGATATGTTTACTTTACTAATTAATTTTTTCATCTTTTACATGGAAAAGGACAATGAAGAATCTTTAATCTTAGGTAGGTATTTCCTTGGTACATTAGAGTAATCATAAGTACTAAAGAAGGTGTGTTAATAAGTAGGTTTGGAGAAGGAGTTCATCTCTTGATCTTAGAAGAAAATAATTAGCATATTGTTAATAACAAGTCATGAAAAGCTAACCACTGTAATATTTTGTTAAAAGTAATCATGCAAGAAGCTAAAGTGCTAATGAAGAGAAGGAAAAGGGTCAAAGAATGAAAGAAACCAAAAAGAGAGGAGTAGAACCTTTGCATGACACTTTCACTAATCAAGAAGAAGGGAGTAATAAGTACACTTCCCACTAATTAATAAAGTTTAAAAAGAAAGTCTAATTAAAACTTTTTAAATATTAAGAGGTAACTAAACTTATCTTTTAAGCATTTGAATATGAATATGAATATGAAATTATTTTCAATGATAAACATTTAAATTAGATTTTTTTACAATAAAATTTCTCCGTACTTTTGTAGGTTTATACTTCTTTATGGTTGTTTTATATTTTTATGATTTTGGTTTTGTAATTATGAAGCAAGGGAAGACAAGTATATCTTAAAGGAGGAAAATAAAAGAGTATTTGTGTTGAAAAATTTACGAACATGGAAAAGAAAAATGCTAAAACTAGGTATATGATGAATCTAAATGATAAACACAGAGTTGAATATGCTTATGCCTTCGATCATGTTTATATATGGCGTTAGAAATTTTTGTATGGAAAGATCCACAATTTGGGATATGCCCATATCACATAATGATAACGTATATCCTATGATTCAGCAACAACAATTAAATCCATGATTTCAGCTACTTATATTTAGCCTTAGAA
>JANJEY010000004.1:26809892-26823625 GCA_024703695.1 Erythroxylum cataractarum | reverse complement strand
AGAAGCCAAAAGAATTGCTGCAATGGTACTGTTTCTGAGTTCTAACACTAATTCCTTTTGATTGAACATCAAATTCATAAGATCATTCAATTTGGTTCATTAATTTATGATTTATGCTCAAAACACCACAGAATATGTACATTTGAAAATTTGGCTAATGTATGATCACACATTCAAATTGTACACCTCATATCTCTTAATTACAATATCCAAAAATTACAAACTTTATACCAATAAAAATCTAAGAGAATAAACTATAAATTTTGTGAAGACACCTTTGTTTGATTCAACATATATCAATATAGTTTATTCAATAACAACAAGACCTGATTTTTATCCCCTGTAGTGCTATTGGCTAAGCCAAGACTTACTTTCAAGCTAAATTTCAAAACCCTTAAGGATAGAATTCAAATTCAATTTCTTCTTATCATTTGTAGAAAAATGTCTCTAGTTCAATTTAAAACAATAATAATTTCATTTTGAAATCTACAAATTAAAATATAGCCAAAATACCAAAGCATATTTGGTAAAAACATTCCAATTATCAAATTCCAACACACCTTAGCATTTTCATCCTAACACCCTCTTTTGGGATAACTTTGCATGATCAACATGAAAAAGAAAATGGTGTATTTTAGTAACACTTTCTTCTAGGAAATAGTTCCACTATGTTTCCAGTTTCTAATAACACTAGAATCATACAATTTGATTCAGTATACTGAAAGTTATATCCAAAAGAGTTCAGACTACTTTTAAACTGTAACAAAACTCCTAACTCTACTTCCAGCCAGATTTTGAAAGGCTTAAAGATAGAATTAACATTCGACTTCTTCATCAAAGTTGTAGAAATATTTCTCTAGTTTAATCTAAATTAAGAATCAATTCATTCAAAAGTCTACATCTCAAGTTATAATCAGAATACCAAAGTTTATTCAATGAAAATTCTCCAGTTTATAACATCCCAGCGTACATCTTCACCAATATGTCATATATGTCATTCCAATGCAAACATAATTCTCATACTACTAAACATATCATAAACATCAGATTTTCACTTACTTGTTACGCTTTCAATTTAGCTGAAACTTCAAATTAAATCATGTCTCCACGCAAGCAAAATTCATCATAAACTTATCATGAAAATCGGTTGATTTTGGAAAGCAAGATGAAGGTAACTTTCAGCTGGTTTTCTTGGCTATTTTGTGTAAGGTAAAAAGCTAGTTTTGGTGTAGAAATTTGCCTAGCGTTCAGGCAAATTACAGAGGAGAAATTTGGAGAAAATTCGTTGGAGAAAGGTGAGAGAAACAACATAAACATTGCTGCTGGAATTTGCTCCATCAATATGCTAGCTGTCAACTTTACAACATAAAATTTGTCCTAAAGCATGTCTTACATTTTCCTAATTAAGATGTTGCCACTAATCCACTCTAGATGCTGCCATATGTCACCAATTAATCAATTCATATGTCTCTTAATTATTGGTCCACTTGTCACACAATAATCGATCCATTTGTCACTTAATTACTAATCCATTTGTCACACATTTAACTATGCCAAATGTCTCTCAATTTTAGGCTTAATCATCCAAAATTTTCATGTATCAATTTATCCTACCACTTAACATTTGTCTTAGTCCAAATGTATCACAAATTTTCAGAAATTTCCTAAAATTCAACAAAATTCTGAAATAATACTAATGATCTCCAAATGCATTTTCAGCTCAATCAATTCACAATTTGTATTTCAATTGCATTTTTTAACAATCAAATATATCTAAAAAATGTCAATGAATACGTATACAATCATATTCATGTGCAAAAATGTGCATGTCATATTTAACTAAAGCATGATGTGCATTTCCTAATTTCTTAGTGCTTTCTCATAAATCACAATTCTAGCTTTAACATGGGTAACGAGATGTTACAAGTTATCATTACAATTAGTTCTTAGAATGTTCAACTAATAGAATAGTGGGTAAAACCTCCCCCCACACTTAAATATCATATTGTCCCCAATGTGAAGAACAATTAACACAGATATGCAATCAGAGAACAAAATGCAACCGAATCAATCTCATCAAATTCCTTAAACATGGAAGATGTATCATGCATCAAACCAAAAACACAATGGACAAAAAAGGGAGAGGAATTATTGATTGAAACTGCATAAATTGAAAACTAATCCTAGGTCCTACTGAAATGGTTGCTCCCCCACACTTATTCAACATACTCACGCATCCACAATGTCATATTCAATAACAGAACAAAAGTAAGTAGTAAGTGAAGGATGAGAAACAACCTAATGATTACAGAGTGTTGGGACCCGATCCGGAGACCGGATCCCAACCGAAAATAGCGGAAACGAATACGGAAATGAAGTGTGGAAATGAAATCGAATTGAAACGGAAACCCAAAAATTGGGCTAAAACCAATGCAAATGAATGAATGAAATCTGAAAGGGAACGAATCGAAACAAAGCAAACACGAATTGAAAGCAAATCAAATATAGAGACAAGCGAAAGCGAATCGTAAACGAAATCGAAGGAGAATCGAATCAAAGCAGATATACGAAGCAGATTCAAAAATTTGACAAAACGGATCCGACATTCGAAAACAATATCTTAGAGAACAACGATCGCGTTGGAACCTAAAACTAATCCAATATGAAAATCGGCAAAAAAAAATTTTCTTTCTATTCCATTTTACTCAATCTCATACAAAGCAATACTCTTTTTCAATTTGGAATTTATCAATTCCATACAAATCCCATATATTCATATTATTTCTACCAAAATTTCGGCAGCATAACGACTGCATTTGTAAAAACCCAAAACCTGCAAATGGTAAATAAATACTTCTAAAATTCCCAATCAATCACACAATCATCAAAATCCACCGGACACTCTGTTCGGGATCGCAACATATACAAACGCAATCCTATACCTAGTACTTCAAAAATCCTCAATCAAACTCAGAAAACAATTCCCAAAATATATCATCCAAAATTCCAATTCATATAATATCCTCAATCCAAAATACAAATCATAATTTATCATACATAATGTCATAATCCAAGTCTTTATACAAATTCCTAATTCAATCAATCCAAACCCAAAAATCAATCATATCTAAATACAATCACAAGTCATATTCTATAATCACACAAGTTTTATTTCTCCAATCCATACACAAGTCCAGAATTCATTTACAAATCCCATAACTCATTTCCATACACAAATTCATATACATCATGAACTAAATATTTCGTAAACATAAATGGCATTTCAAGCCATATACAAATACCAATAACCACAATCCAAAATTTCACCATACACAACAATTCTAAACTTCTCAGCAACAATCTAACTTAGCAAAATACCATATGGACACATACAAATGGAAACTTTCATCTTCTTTCACCTGATCTTCTTCTCATCACCTGCGGATGGGAATGAAGGGAGGGTGAGCTTATTACTAGTGGATAACATATTTATAATTGAAAAATAAGCAAAAATCATTTCTCAAAATAATTTCCATTTAGCAATTTTTTCAAAAAACTTATTTCTTAAAAACTTTCCACATTTTCAAATCATTTATACTTACTTTCCAAAAATTTCTCAATTTCAAACTCAATTTTTTTTTCTTAAAATTCTCAATTTTTTTTCTCAAAGCATGCATAATTTCCAAAAACATAAATGCTTCACATAACAAATGCATCACAATTTAAACAAATCAAAAATCACATAACACGTCAGAATGGTTTGATTTCGATCCAAACGGAATGTACTGCACAGTCCCGCATAACGGTCCTTTGCATCCATGAACTTAAGGGAGTTCGAAATCGGAACTCCAGTGCCACTAGCGGGCAAGCAGGAGAAGCCTTTTAAAAACGAGACCAATACACTGAATCTAACTTACGGGACCTAACCAAACCCACATAAAACATATCATACTCGAAAATCAAATTGCCTGAAGGCACATTTCGAAACTTAGTTTTCATGTCGCGTCATAGCAAACAAATTTCATTCACAAATTTCCCTAAATTTCAAAATTAACATAACAATAAAATTCATATATCAAAAATTCAATCATAATTCATAAAAATTCATACATCAAATGTACCATCATTTACAATCAAGGAATGCAACGATTTTCATAATTTATCAATATTGATAAATTATGAATTTCAACAATTTAACACAATCAAACACAATAAATGTAACAATTATTTCAATTTCCTCAAATAATTCAAAATCAATGAATGAACAATTTTCCTAATTGATCAAATCATTCATAAATAATAAATTTCAAAAATTTTCTCAATTTATCAAAACTCATTTTAAAACAAGAAATTTAATCCTTCTGAAATCATAATTCGCAATTGCTTACATTATTACAAAAATCAACGAAAATAATCATTCGAAAAATAATAATAATTCAATTTTTGCTTTCTTTATTTTTTGAAAATTCATACATAGCTTATAAATCAAAAAATAAATATGCTACCCACCTCAAATTCATGCTAGTACTTTGTCCAAAGCATCAATTCTCCAAAGTTCTTCTTTCCTCAAATTTAAAATTTCCTAAACCATAATCATCCAAATTCAACATCATAATTAGCATAATCCTCAAAATTAACTATAGGAAACCCAAAATCATCACTTTTTCAAGCTATCTAAAGCAAGAATTTTTAAAATGTCTAAATCACAAAAATTGACATAAACCCTAATTCACAACAATCCAAAATTGAATCAATTAAACCATGCTATCTCTAAAATTAAGCTTAGGAAACATAATCCCATACCATTTCTAAGCTATCTAAACCAAGAACTCATCAAAATTTACAAATCTCAAAATTTTGAATCTTACCTTCTCTTACCACCATTTTCAGATTTTTGGGCTCCATAAGAAACTTTCATCTTCTTCTTCACCTTTCCCCTTTAAAAGCATCAAAAACTCCTCAAGAAACTTGGAGAAAACTGAACCTTAGAAGCTCTCTTCTTATTCTCTTTGGTTCTTCTCCACCGAAACAAGCTTTCTCTCTTCTCTCCTCTTTCTTATTTTCTTTCATTTTCTCCTCATGCATTATGCTTGTCTTGATAAACTGACAGCCACCTCTTTTGTCTTACTGCCATGTCATTAATGAATGGCTAATGACCATTTTGCCCCTCCATTAAAAGCCTTGTAACTTATCTCTCTAAGTGGACTTCCCAATATGCCCCTAACTTCATGCTACTTTAGGACAATTTCTAATCATCAATTTGAAGAAATTTGCCAAAACTTCCTTCTAGATAATTGTTCCTAATTGTCTTAATTTCATAATTCCACAAAAATCGTTTAATTTTGTGCACGACACCAAGAGTTATAGTCCAAACATCTCAAACTGCCATTATGCTGAAATATTTTCCAGCACTTTACTTCCATTCGAAAATTGACAATCTTAAAGGCTGAATTAAAATTCACTTTCTTCATAACAATTGTAGAATTATCTTTCTAGTTTACTCCAAATCAAGAATCACCTCATTTTGATGACTAGAGAAAAAGTTATGACCAAAATACTGTCTGATTTTTCTAACCCAAGACTGCACCCTAAGCCCGACTTCCATTCAGAAATTGGAAGTCTTAGGGGCCAAATTGAAATTTGATTCCGTCATATGACTTGTAGCCCCAAATCTCAATTTTATTTTTCCTCAAGAATCAATTCAATTGGATCTCCACAGATCAAGAATTTCTCAAAATACTGAACCATGTTCAGAAATTTCCCAACTCACTTTGATTAAATCAATCATCCTTAATTTAATCTCATAAAAAATACAAATATCCCTTGAGAGTGTAGATAATTGTCTTAGGAATCCAACGCTTTAAAAACCAAGTCAATCAGATATCGGACAGAAAAGATATAAGCAAAATATTGAAAGAGGGTCGGATTAGGGGAGGAGATAACCAATAAGACTAAAACGACGTCGCATGCGAGGAAGGAAAAACGGTGTCGCATGCGAGGAAGAAAAACGGTGTCGCACATTGGGCGAGCGTAGGTTCGCAAGGGCGAGCTGGTCGCTCTTGGGCGAGCAGAGCCCTGACCTTTTCTCTCTATTTTTTTGAATATATATATATATATATCCAAAATTTTAAAAAATCATAGCTCTTGATTCCGAATTCCAAATTTGACAAATTTGGTATCAAAAGAAAGCTGAAAGGAAGCTCTACAACTTATATATATATATAAATTTTTCCAAAAATCATAGCTCTTGATTCCGAATTCCAAGTTTGACAAATTTGGTATCAAAAGAAAGCTGAAAGGAAGCTCTACAACTTCAATGAGAACTCAAAAATTAATTCTATCTCTAAAGGGGTCAAAAACCCAATCAAAATTTCTGTCCCTTTTAATGTCTTCCTAAAAAATCACATGACTTCCAAAATTTCTATCTTTCAACTCTAAAGTCCAAAAATGTCATATTTTATATCAATCCAAAGATCAGAAAGCAACCTACAACTTTCATGAAGGACAAAAAAATTAATTCGGCCTCTAAGGGAGTCAAAAAGCCACTCAAAGTTTCTTCCCACTAATACTCTTCCCAAACAGTAATAGCAACTTGTAAAAATCATAACTCCAAATTACATGGTCCAAAAATTGCATACTTTACATCAATGGAAAGATCAAAGCATAATATAAAACTTTCATGAAGAACTTAAGAGCAAATTGAACCTTTAACTAGGTTAATTTTTCAATCAAAGTTTCGGCCAGATAATGTGTCATCCTATATCACATCCAAACTTCCAAATTACATATCTTCCAATTTCCACACTCAAAAATAGCATATTATACATCATTGAAAATATCAAAATCTAAAATATAATCTTCAAGAAGAACTCCAATCCAATTTATACTCTAAGAGGGTCAAAAACTCAGACAAAGTTTCTGCCCAAAATGTAAATTTTGACAGCATCTCCCCTAAATTTTGACAGCATCTTCAAATACCTGCACAAAACTTCAATTATCCACATTCAAACCCAATACACAATACCTCATTTTTTTTCAAACATATGCAAAACACAAGGAAAACTCAAATGGCTTTCATTTCATCGAATACTCATAATTCATTTTTACTCTTCTTTCATTACAAAGAATCATACTATATTTCCTCATTTAATTTCATTTTATAAATCAAGGATCCCACTAAGAGATCGGGGTTCAACAGATTAGGATGAAATCCAATGCAGCATAATAAAGTGATTTTGTAAGCATAGAGAAAATTAAAGTCCCATGAGTTGATTTGATACGTGATTTAGAATTTGCTACAATGGTTATTACTTTGAGAGCTTGGAGACATTATATGAACAATGAAATGTTTTGGATCTATATATAAATATACAGATCATTAAAGTTTGAGATAATTGTAGAGTTTAAAAGAACTAAGTGTAAGGCTAAGAAAATGAATAGGATTACTTGAAGATTTGGATTGTGTAAATGGATATTTCCTTGTAAAGTTAGTGTTGTATTTGATGTATTGAACAGAAAATTCAATAATGGTGTAGCACAAATTCAAATATTAAGGTTACAAAACCTAGTGTAATAAAGGAGCATAAAATATGGAGTTGAATATTGGGCAAATCAAAATATTATCAGCTATTGAAGTTTAAGATCAATTTCATGTGAAAAGATTAGCAAAGCCCAAATTGGCGATCCAGAAATTGTAAATATTGAGGAATTGAAAATGAATCAAGAATTTGAGTTTGAATAGGAAAATGTTACTGTGTGATTGAAATAAGAAGTATATGTACTCGATAAAGATAATTAAGCAAAAATATTATTAAAGAAAGAACAAATATCAACCTAAGCTATATGTACCAGTAGGAATACACCGTAATAGTAATTGACTTCTAAGGAAGTAGAAATAACTGACTGAATGTTTGAATTACCAACAGTCCTAACTATTGGAGGTATGCTTAGAGCTTATAATTTAGAGTTCATAAGAACATGGGGTTAGTGTATAACATAGCAATCATTGTCATAGTGATATCATTAGAATACCCTATGAGGCGTAATACGATAAAAAGAGTCGTTCACCCTTACATTGAAATAAAGAGGGCCTAAAAATAGATAAAGGCCATAATCGATTTGAGATATTGTTGATTAGTGAAATTGATATGTGTCAGAAATTAAGTGATTCAAGTAAGATAAATGAAATTGGTAGATCAACATCGAGGTTATGGAACATAATAAGATGGATGTCAGAGTCACGTGCATTAACACTAAAGAGATGTGAAGTATCAAGCGAAAGATGAAATGTCTTTAATAGTATCACCTTGCTAGGGTGTGCTTAGATTGAGGAAAAGTGTGTTCAAGTTAGGCAATAGGATCAATTAAGATCGAATTGTATTGGCCCATATGAAATTATTGTGAGAGTAGGACCATGGACTTATGAGTTACTGTTACTAATAAAAGATGTTTTAGATTCACACAGTAATATATAGATATGTTTAGGAAATATCGCTATGATCCTATATATGTGCTATTGATACTGGAAGTGGAATTGAAAGTAATCATTGAGGAGATGGTTATGATGGTGTAATATCTGAATAAATAATAGAATGATTGATTGAATCCATTAACTACAGTCATTTGAAAGAAAATTATTTGAGTAATGAAGTTAAATGGGAAACAAAAGAGCATAAGAGAAAACATACCCCTGCCCATTTGATCAAACATATAAGAATTTCGAGGACAAAATTTAATAAGGAGGGGAGAATTGTAACATTCCGTTCCCATACTAAGGGTTAGAACCTTAAAATTTGGTACATGTGAGATTAAAGAGAGATTGAGAAAAATGCATTTCATGCTCATGCATAATGTTAACATACACATATGTGAAATTGATTATTGCACAAATTAAAATAAAATGTTCATGCACTCATTTGACGTTTCCGGATATAAATGATTGTTTTAATGTGAATATGATTTGAATTATAGTTTTGTGTCTTCAAAATTGAGTGGGAATGTGTAAGTAGTGAATTAAAATTTATGGCGAAAATTTGGAAATTTTCTAGACTTTAAGGGTATTTTGGACTAGGAAAAATGTCAATTGGCAAAACAATTGATGAATAGTGATAGAAATAAATGTCAAATGGTAGTAGAATTTTTAATATGTGACATTAAGATTTAATGATCTATGTTATTAAAAATTGGGAGAAAATTTGGAGACAAATGGACCACATAATTAAGTATTATCAAGCATGAATCATTTAAGTGGAAGGTGTCCTGACAAGTCCAAGTGTTTTTATAAAACCTATATTATTGCCATTTGAAAGAAATGTTCGTATCTTTCATCCTTAACAAAGACACTCTCATCTTCTCCATTCTCTCCATCTTCCAAACTTACTCTCACTTTACCAAGTTTGATTTTTATCCAACTCCTCCACTTTGTTTCTTCAATATTCGTTGTCTTCTCCTTCTTTTTGCTAAAAGACCCAACCAATTTCGCCTTGAAAGTTGATTTTTGTGCATGTTGGAGGAGCTAGGGTTTCTTGGTGATGTTTTTTTAATTTGGGTTAAAGTAAAGACATAGGCTACATTTTCCATGAAGACATCTAATTCAAATTTCGTCCGTAAGAGTTTCTAAGTTTGACTTGAAGTTGAGTATTGAGTGCAGAAAGTTGGTGATGAATGTGTATATATGTGTATGTTTTGTTATTAGTGTTTATGATCAATCATGGGCTATAATTTGGTTATGGATGATATTGAGTTGAAATGGAGTTAGAATAATGGATAAATTATGAGTATTGAACTAGAAATGATTGACTAAGCATGAGGAATTAAATGTTGTAAGTAAAGAGTTAGAAATCTGGAAATCATAGAAAGGAATTAAACATACTTTGGTGAAAGAGACATAAATTTTTATGTATAACTCATATTGAGATGATTTAGGTATTTTTTTAAAAAGGACTTCGAGATCTACAACTTATATGAAGACCGCAAAATGAGATTTTGACTTCTAGAGGGTCAAATTTTCAAATTTCTATAAGTGACCCGTAAAAGTCCATTTAACGGACATTCATGGGTCGAGTGACCCTAATTAAGGCTTAAATGGTTCTCAAAGTGAACCTAGAATGATCCTTGATTTATAAGACTAAGTATGATAGGTTTGAAGTGAAAATGGAGGTTAAAACTTAGTGAACGAATGGATGAAATCAAAGTAGCAAATGCATGAGTATAATGGGAATGAAGATGTTTATATGATAGTAGTTACGTTCTAGGAAGTTGAGTAACATGTATTAAGTTATTAATTATGAATGAGAATGAGATATTATGAGATCATATGAGGTTATAAAAGAGATGACGAGAAATTGAGTTATAATATAGAGTAATCAAGTGTTCTTAAGATGTAAGCTTATGAATAAGCTAGACATATGCAACGGTAAAGATTGAATGGAGAACTTAGAATGATCATGTGAAAATGAAGTGTAAATCTAAGTTCAATTAGACAATATGAATCATGAATTGAGAGTGAGCATAAGATGCGAATTTAGAAAATATACCCAGGATTGTCATTGAACATGCATTATACATTACGCATATACGTTTGTGTAAAACTGAATGTTTATGTGATTGTGCAATTATTAATCTGTATGTGCAATATGTGTTTTGTTTAATGATGATACAGGATAGAACGTCCCATTTAGATGTTTTTGGATCACGGAAGCTAATGCTAATCTGGAGCATTCTGTGAGTAGACCTAAATGGTCTCATTTTATTGTTTGTTTGGTTTGAATTTTTGTATTAATTAATTAATTAATGATTGTATGAATGTGATTGGTTGTATTGTTTCCAAAAAGAAGGTTCGATGATTGTGATGCTTGATTGGGATATTGAAGTGCTACTTGTATGTGAATGAGATCAAATAAGTGTGCATACTTTGATTGTTAGATGTCGAACCATGGTCTGATGATAAATGTGTTCTGAATGTGTATTTGCATATGAATGGAAGTGTTTTCTCAACTTAATGTTGAATGTTGGACTAAGGTCCGATGATATAGGAATGCGATTGAATGGGATCATGAGAATGTAATTGATGCATTTCATTTCATGAATGCATGAGACATAATGACAGTTGTGACCAGAGTAGCCACCGATTAGAGCTTAAAACTTATTGAGTGAAAAAGAGCCTCAAGCTTAAAAGTGTTTCAGAGCTTCAGGCCCAACGTTTAATGAGCCCTATATGGAACAGTTATCAATGAGCCCTATATGGGGTAGTATAGGCAGTCAGTCACAACAATAATAATAATTGAAAAGTGAGTCTTATGTGCACTACATATGTATAATATGAATGATTAAAGTGTATTGAGTGTGTGTGATATGAAATGATGTGAATGTGAATTATATGTTATATGACTAAGTGAGCCATCGATGATGGTCACTCATTGAGTTCACAAAACTCACCCAAAATTTTAAATATTTTCAGGATAAGAAGAATACCCTGTTAGACAAACGGGAGTATCCCTACATTATATAAGTAAAGGATAGAGGTCAGGATCAAATTATTTCTGCACTTGTATTTTCTTATTTTTGTATCGATTTGAGTCTTTCGCAATTACTATAACATGTATATTTGAAGATTTCTAATTGTAATAACCTTTCAAAGTGGAATGATTTGTAATTGATTATAAAGTGTACTAATGTTATGATTATAAGTGTTTTGTCTCAGAAATGGGCCAAAGTGTAAAGTGAAATTTTGATGATTTATGTAATGGTTGAAATGCTATTAATGCAAATATTTATGAAATAAAGTGTAGCCAATTTTACAATTGATTTTCACATACGTGTGCATTGTTTTGTTTTGAAAAACAAATTGTGCCGAATGTCAAGTGGTTGACTGTTCTAGCATGTCACCTTCACGGGGTAGGACTCAAATATCACCCACGATGTCAGGTTCGGGTCTTGTGGGAGTTAGGTGCTACAACTGAAATTTAACTTTGTACTTATAGCCAATTGTAATGCAACATACCACTACCACATGATACATACCCAAATTATACATGGCATCATCTAACATAATCGAAAGTCACTAAATTTTAAAACCATTCATTACACTACTCCAAACAAGTTTACACTATTTCCTTTAGACAAATATTTACATGACCTCATATAGGTTCTAACGAAAATACAACAAAATACAAAACATGATACTCCTGGAGTCAGCTGACAAACCTCTGATCCATAACAAAATCCAAAGGGTCCTTTAGTCCTGCCTAAGAACTAAGTCTCCTGTCTTGTAGCTGAAAAACCACGTTGCAATTTTTATGAGTTTTGTGAACTCAATGAGTGAACCATCATTGATGATTTCACTGGATTACAAACACATATCACATATCTCACATATATTCATTCAAATCATGTATATACGCCAAATATTCGCACGACATGATATTTCATATAATCATAACAATTTATCATTCGTTTCAGCTTTGCAAATCATTAAATATTATATGCATGAGACTCTCATTCTTTCTTATTATTGTGACCGAGTGCCTATCATAAACTTATTCAAATATCAGCCCATAGGGCTCAGTCAACAGAATCACGAAGCATAGCTCTACGCACAAAATCAGAAAATCATGGAGCAAAGCTTTACGTGGAAGCGCTTCATATTGGAAACTTAAGTCACAATACCTTTATCTGAGTATACATTATGTGAAATGCAACAATTTCAGAAAACTCGTATATCACAATCTTATACAAATGTTCAGGCAAAATTTCACAGTCATCGGACCTAAGTCCGGCACTCAACTTTCATGAAAATTCAAATGTCAAAAATTTATATCAAGTCAAAAACACTCCCAATACATGCCCAACTATCAAATTTATTGGACCTCAGGTCCAGAATCCAGAATCAACTCACAAACAGTTTAATAATATTGGAAATGTAATAAATTAAATTAAATTCAAATCAAATCAATCCTAGGAAAATCATCTAGGTTGACTCACAGAATGCTCCAATATGCAATTGCTTGGATGGTCTAGAAATGTCTGTCTAGCGTCCGCTTGGATCCTCTAAAACATATACAACACATTCACAAATATCACACTTTTGCCCAAATATACAAGTATTTCATTTATGCATATCAATATATAGAAAGTATGCACAATGCATGTTCAATGACAATTCCAGGTATCTTATTATAATTTTCATCATCAAACCAATCAGATATCAAAGCCCTTATTAATAGCATTTGGTTGGACCAAAAAAAAAAGGTTAAATCGATTTGATAACCTAATTGACCACTTTAGATTTTTCTACCCATAAGATTTTGGGTCAACTTTGCATAATTAATCTGTTAAGGTAAATGACAAAATTAGGTAATACTTCCTTCTGGAAAATTATTATTCAGTGTCTTAAGTTTCTAACGCCTCCAAGATCATCCAATTTGATTCAATATTCAATGAGTTATGCACAAAATACCTCAGACTGTGCACATTTGAACTTTTGGCTAGCATATGATCATACCCTCTAATTGTTCAACTCATATCGCTCAGCTCAGACATCAAAAAATTTCACACTTTATACCAATTTAAAGATAAGAGAATAAGCTACAACTTTGGTGAAGACAACTTAGCCTAATTCGGCCCACATCAATACATTTTATTCAATAACTACAGGACATAATTTCTGTCCCTGACAGTGCTTCAGCTTAAGCTACAACTCACTTACATGCCAATTTTGAAAATCGTAGAGATAG
>JANJEY010000004.1:26774247-26792291 GCA_024703695.1 Erythroxylum cataractarum | reverse complement strand
TGAAGAGATAGTGAAATCTCAGAAAGACTTCTGAGGACTGGACGTAGCCCACAGTTTGGGGTGAACCAGTATAAAATTGCTGTGTCAACTTTTCTCTACTCAATCTTTCTTTAAGTTCAAAGTTTTGTTATTACTTAGATTTCAAAACAAGTTTTTCAAAGTTTTGATTAATTCAGACTTACCGAAGTTTCTGTGAAAAGAACTTGTTTTTTTAACAAAACGTTTTCTGGAAAGATTTTTAAAAAAGGGAAATACACAATTCAACCCCCCTTCTCGTGTATTCATATATCATATTATAAGCATTATCATAAAGTGTGATTCACTTCAGGAAGATGTCACAACTTTTTGTAAATCATTCAATATGGAGACATGCCAATCAATGGCTTATACGTGGTCCTATATGGCCAAAGAACATCATCAAATCACTGACTTCAGTCTTTACAATTTGGGCTCACCATTTGCTCATGGATGGACTTGATTTCTCTATTTGATACCTTTGTTTGCTTGTTCATCTGTGGATGATAGGTCGTAGACACCTTATGAAGGACATGGTACTTCTTTAAAAGTTTTTTCACCAATCGATTGCAAAAATGAGTACCCCTATCACTAATCAATGCTTGCAGTGTTCCAAACCTAGCAAAAATGTTAGACTTGACAATTTTTGCAGCAATCTTAGAATCGTTAGTCCTAGTGGCTTTAGCTTCCACCCATTTAGAAACATAATACATAGCCATCAAAATGTAAACAAAACCAAAAAAAGAAGGAAATGATCCCATAAATCGATGCCCTATACATAAAAAATTTCACATGCAAGTATTGGAGATAAGGGCATTTGATCTCTATGAGAGAAATTACCCTATTTCTGGCATTGTTCACATGATTTACATAGCATATAGGAGTCTCAAAAAATATTTGGCCGATAAAAACCACATTTAAAAATTTTCCTAGCAATTCTATTAGGCCCAAAATGACCACCACAAGTGTACGAATGGCAAACTTTCAAAATTGGTTCATATTCATATTCAAGCTCACATCTCCTAATAACTTAGTCAGAACAACAATTCCACAATTGAGGATCATCCCAAATGTAATATTTGACTCACTCTTTACCTTGTTCCATTTAGTGTTACTCAAATTATTAGTATCTCATGATTCACTAGATAGTTTACAATATCATCATACTATGGAACCTTACCTTGAAGTGTTAGTAATTGCTCATTCAAAACAATTCTTGCAATGATACTGAATCATCCTCCTTTACAAGAGTTATAGGTGCAATTACCAATAAATATTTTATAAAACAATATGAGCAAGCTTCTCTAGACTCAAATGATCGGCGATTTAATTCTCAACACCTTTCTTGTCTTTGATCTCTAATTGAACTCTTAAAGTAGGAGAATCCATCTAATAAGCTTTGGCTTCGCTTCTTTCTTTGACAAAAGATACCTTAGTGGTATATGATTAGAATATCAAATCACTTTAGAAACAAACAAGTAAGGTCTAAATGTCTAAATTTATCCAAAGAAAACACAATAGCTAAAAGCTCATTTTCAATGGTGGAACAGTTACATTGTTCTGGACTAAGTGTTTAGGAAGCGTAGTAAATAGCATGAGTCATCTTGCCACATTTTTTTTACCAAAGATGGCACCCATAGCGAAATTGATCATATCACACATAATCTCAAATAGTTGACTCCAGTTAGGGAGTTGAATGATCGGTGCTGAAGTCAAAAGTTCTTTCAAGATGTCAAATGTTTCCTTGCTTCCCTCATCAAACTTAAAGGGTACATCCTTTTGTAACAAATGACATAGTTTTGTTGAGATCTTACTGAAGTCCTTGATAAACCTATAATAAAAACCTGCATGGCCAAGAAAAGAACAAACCTCCTACACATTTGTATTTAAGGTAAGTTTTGCATAATTTCTACCTTAGCTTTATCGACTTAAATTCCTTTAAATGAGATTACAAATTCCAAAACTATTCCTTGTTCAACCACAAAATGAAATTTTTCATAATTAAGAATAAGATTAGTTTCGATGCAACGTTCAAATACACAATTTAGATTATCCAAGCACGCATTAAATGAATCCCCATAGACAGTAAAATCATCCATAAAGAACTCAATATGTGTTCAACATACTCAGAGAAAATACTTACCATGCATCTTTGAAAGGTGGCTAGGGCATTGCAGAATCCAAACGACATCCTTCTATAGGTAAATGTACAAAATGGCCATGTGAAGGTTGTTTTCTTCTGATCCTGTGGAGCTATCACAATTTGATTATATCTTAAATACCCCTCCAAAAAATAATAGCCAGATCGTCCCTCAAGTTATTCGAGCATCTGAATTGATGAATGAGAGTGGAAAGTAATCTTTGCATGTAGCAACATTTAACGTCCTGTAATCAATGCACACTCACCATCTATTTTGAATTCTTGCAGGCTCAAACTTATTATTCTCATTCTTTACCACAGTAATCCTAATTTCCTTCAGTACTCCTTGGATTGGACTCACCCATTCACTATCCAAAATTGGATAGATTATATTAACATTAAGTAACTTCAAAATCTCCATCTTTACCACTTACATCAATGGAGGATTCAATTTTCTTTGCGATTTTCTTGATGGTTTGGATCCTTCTTCCAATAGAATTTGATGCATACATGTTGGTGGGCTAATAACCTTAATGTCAGCTATGGTCCACCCTAAAGTTTTAATGTGGTCCTTAAGCACTCGAATGAGCTTTTCTTCTTAAAGCTTGGTTAAGTTCCTAGCTATGATTACTAAAAGTGTTTCTCCTTTTCCCAGAAACACATATTTCAAGTGCTCCAGTAATTGTTTTAGTTCAATCATAGGTGCCTGTACAATCGAAGGTAGAGATTTTATATGAGAAGTTGGTAGTTCAATACTTAGAAGCGCATACTTTTTTAGTATCGGTTACAATGATTACAATGCTAGCACAATTTCCTCCTTCTCATCTGTAATGACTAAATTAGAATTTTTCAAGGTGTTTTCCTGTAAACTCATACAAAGAATGAATTCTAACTCATTTTTACCATCCATATCAAAAAAAATTGAGACAAACAATCAATGACATCAATTGATAAAACAGAATGAACATCACTAGGGTATCTCCTAACTTCGAAATATTAAAGCAAATAATTTTACCGTCAAAGTCTATAATCAATGTTCCTAAATCCGCATTGATCTTCATCTTTGACAACTTCAAAAATGGTCGACCTAGAGGATTGGTGCATAATTGGATGAAGGTTCTCCCTCCATGTTTAACACATAAAAAATAGCTAGAAAACTAATTCATTAACTTGCACTAAAACATCCTCTACAACTCTTCTGGATAAGTATTAGATCCGTCAATCAATTGAATTATAACACGTGTTTCTTTCAATGATCCCGAATTCCATCAAGTATAAATGGAATATGGCATGACATTTATTGAAGCTCTTAGATCTACCATTGCCCTTTCAAATCTAGTATCACCAATTTTGCAAAGAATTGTAAACGCACCTAGATCCTTACACTTTAGGAGAAGCTTTCTCTGAATGACTGCAAACATGTTCTCCCCCACCCTTACTTTCTCTTCTCCCTTCAATTTCATCTTAGACATTCATAACTTCTTAATTAATTTGGCATATCAAGGAACTTGTTTAATGGCATCAATTAGAGGTATGTTTACCTCGATGTTTTTAAACATCTAAAAAATCTCCCTATCTTGCTCCTCTTTCTTCAGTTTAGCAAACCTGTTAGGAAAATGAGGTAAAGTTTTAGTAAAATTTTTAACTATAGGAGATTTAGAATTTATTTGAGTTCCTGTTTTCACTTATTTTAGCGACACTTCAAGTTCTTTTTTAGATTCTTCATCATCGCCAATAACAGGAGTCTTATGTGGTGCCTCTATTTCTTTACCACTTCTCAAAGTGATAGCACTTGCATCCTTTTTTTGGCTCTTTCGGGTTCAAAATATTTTAAGAAGGAAGCTTACTTGAATTTTGATTTTCTAATCAACTCACAGTAGTAGCTATATGACTTAATTGTTTCTTTAGATTTTGAATGATAGTTCTTGTTTGTTGTTGAAATGTTTTCATCATTTCTTCCAGTGAAGGTCTAAAGCTTGATGGTTGACCTTATCTTTGATAAGGTTGTTGGTTGGAGCTTTGCTGTTGTCCTCACTATCCATTATTGTTGAATGGAGGATTCTTCCATCCTGAGTTCTATACAAAGGGATAGCTAGGATCATAACTTCCTCTGTGGTTAATGAAAAACTTCTAAAAGCATTCACTTATTCCGCTGAAGTATCCTACAAGGTTAGACATATATCAATAAGATGTCCTACCATTATGCAAATTCCACATACCTTGACTTGTTTAGCACCATTTGCAGCCATTGGTCTCACTAAAGATGTCAACCCAGCTATTTGTTGCTCCAATGTAGTAGTACTAGGTTCATTAACATTCAATGGTTTAGGGTCCCCTTGAATATTGAATTTTTGGGAGTTAACAACAATATTGGAAATTAGATTTCTAGCTTCAATGGGTGTCTTATCTACTAATTCACCCCTTCTTGTTCCATCTATAATACTTCTTTCTTATGGCAGAAGCCCCTCATAGAAGTATTGGATTAAAAGTTGCTCACTAATCTAATGGTACGAGCACCTAGCACACAACCTCTTAAAACACTCCCAGTACTTATATAATGTCTCCCCATGATGTTGTCAAATGGTATTGATTTCCTTCTGAATGTTGTTAGCTTAAGAAGCAGGGAATTACTTCTCTAAAAAAGTCTCTAGATTTCATTCTAAGTAATGATTGATCCAGATGGCAAGTAATAAAGTCAATCCTTAGCGGTGTCCCCTAATAAGAATGGGAATGCTCTCAACTTAATTTGTTCTTCTTGTATCTCGACCGGCTTCATCCTAAAACACACCATATGGAACTCCTTAAGATGCTTGTGAGGATCTTCACTTGGCATACAAAGAAAAGTAGGTAAAGATGAATTAGACCAGATTTAAGCTTAAAAGCAACATCAATAGTAGGAAAATCAATTCACAAAGGTTGATGATTAAAATCAGGAGAAGCCAATTGCTTAAGAGTGCAATTATTATTTTATTCAACCATTTCATAATCAAATTCAGAAATAGAATCACTTGAAGAATTAGAAATTAATTCTAAAGCTATTTGAATTCCTAGTGAAGATTCAAGTTTTCTATCAGATAATGATGGATTCTCGTAACTTTGTAGAACTTGTCTTCTTGGTCTACGTATTGTTTTTTCAAGTTCTGGATCAAATTTCAATTCACCAATGTGAGAAGATCGTTCCATACATTGTAACTAACCAAATAAGAAAAGATGTTAATAAAAATAAAAATAATAATAACAAAATAAAACAAAACAAATAAATTCAAAAAAAAAAAACAAAGGATAGTAATCCCCAACAACAATGCCAAAATTGATTACGCATCATAATGGTACTAAATAACTAAACCTACAATTATAGTTGTGGCAAGTCTAGGTTGATCCCCAGAGATTAAATCCAATTACTTTCCTAAATTATCTATACAAGTAAAGGGGGGTGGGGGGAGGGGGTGTTTGGTTTAATGCAAATTAGAAAACAAAGTAAAATTGAATCTATAAAAACAACTCAAATTTAACAGCAACAAAATGATAAAACTAATGATAAAATTTCACGTATGTCATTGAATTATCATCTTCACACCCCTCTTAAGACTATTGGTTGTTAATTAATAATAAGCTCTCTTAATCTTAATTTTTCCTTAGATTGTACTTAATTAAAAAGAGCTTGTTAATTAACCTTAACTATAAAAAAACCTAGGACAAGCTCTCTAAGTTTATCTAGACAACTGCATTATAAGTGAGAAAAATGTACCAATCTAAGCTATAATCACACAAGCTCGAATTATTTAACTTATGCTACGTTATCCTTACAATTTAATATCGTTAGTTGCCATTTACAACCTTCAACATGACTATTACGTATCGCATTCAAGTTCTAGCTATGAGTTTTCATGAAAAACGATTCAATAGTTCATTAAAATCATTCTCATACAATACCCAATCAATCCCCACATGATACACATAGACAATCTAAAAAAAGGGAAATAAAACAATACATAATAACGATATGCTTAATGTGTTCCTTAGCCTCAATTGCACCTCCGAATTAGTGTCTAGAAAGTTAGCCTTCCATCTCCATCTTCAAGCTCTCACCATTGGCCATCCTCTCCATTGCCATTGTTAGTATTAAAGAATGAAGAGAAATCGAAGAGAAATGAGAGAAATATGTTTTTGACTGGGTTTGTTCTGAATGTCCTTTTTTTCCGTCATAACCCTTTCCTTATGTAGTAAAAATTAGGTTTAAAATGAGGGACACCTAGGTTTCTCACACTCGTGAGCTAATTCTCACGGGTGTGAGAACACCTCACAGATGTGACTAAACATGTCACACTCGTGAGAGGCTTTCCAACTAACAAACATTTGTTTTATTCTTCATTCTTGTCCAACTGCAATCGTGAGTAGGCTTTACCCTCCCATACTTTCTTTCCAACTGTCCACTCTTTATTCTTCCAAGTGCAGTCCCATTAAATTCACATTCTCATGCTTTATTTACTTCAAGTGCAACTGTCCACCTACCTCTGTTTTATACCTTAAATCACTATCTTATATGGGCGTGAGGAATAACTCATGCTCATGCATCTGGTTGCATAATTGTGACACACACACTCACGACTATGCAACTTTTCTAACAAGGTCGTGAAACATTTTAATGCTTCATTTTTCATTTCTTTTCATTTTCTTGTCTTCTTCTTGCTTTAATCTTCCTCTTCTTTGTATTTCCAGCATATGTCTCATCTTTCTTAGCATTTAATTTTCTTCTTTTTCTTTTAATCTTCTTCTTCTTTCTCCAAGAAGACAAAAGATTATAAATCTTCGAAAAATGACTCTAATGAAGTACTTTTGACTCACTTTAGCTTTTTCGCTTCCGAAAAAGTGAATATCTTAAGCAATTCTAAGACATTAATCACTAAGTGTAGTATATTAAATGAATCAACATTTAAACGCATATCAATATTCTATAAAAATGCATATGTAGCACATTACATAGTATAATAATCGAAATAGGATATTAAAACTTTGATTTTCAACTAGGGCCTTAAATTTCGTGAAACATTCAAAGGTTTCTTATTTGCATTTCAAGAGATAGATGCCATAATTTTTCATCAACAATTTTAGCAACCAATGCAGACTTCTCAACAATTGACACATCTAGTAGAAACATAGTATTTTGTGCCATTGGAAAAATAAAATGTTTCTAACCAACTTTCTTTTCCGTTATGGAATAACAATCATTATCAAACAGAACAACATATCCAGCTTTCATCAATTACCTAACATTAAGCAAATTATGAGCTAGACTAGGGACAAATTGCACATCTTGGAGGAGATTTACATTACCCTCTAAGGTTTTGATGACTATTACACCCTTTCTTTCAACTTGGATTTACTTGCTGTCTCTAAGTCGAACTTCAGTTTGAGTGATTTATTAAGGTCCTTGAACAATGTCCTAGCTCCAGTCATATGATTCGAACATCCACTATCATTAAACTAAACATCAACTACTGCATTAATAGGGGAATGAGCCATGAAAAACTTTCTTTTCTCATCAACATCCTCGACATAATTGGCATGCTTATGCTCATCTTTCTGTTTTCCCCAACAATCTACTTCTTTATACCTAATTTTGCTACAATAATGACATTTGATGGTGCTCTTGAATTTTCATTAATCTTCGATATGACCACAACCTTTGCCTCTACCATAGCTTTGGTTTTGGAAGCCACCTTTGCCTTATCTATAGCCTCCTAAATTATCTGTCTTCCCCTTATAGGAAAACTTCCCCTTGACTTAAAAGGCTTTCTTCTCCATCTTTTCATGGGGTCTACTAATTCGAGCCTTATGTGCTAATGAGGAACTTCTCAATTCATCAAAATTATAAGTTGAGAGTTCATTAGCTTCCTCAATTGGACTAACAGTAGGATCATAATCCCTAGTGAGACTCCTCAAAACTTTACTAATAACTTATTCATCACTAGCAATTTCTCCATAGGACGTCCTTTGATTCATAATACTAGACACCCTCAACAAATAATCATGCAAAGGTTCTTTAACATTCATAACTAGATTCTTAAAACTGTCGTGAAGGGTTTGTAATTTAATGACAATTACCTTCTTTTCTCCTAAATATTCTTTCTTAAGAATCTCCTAAGCTACCTTAGCAGTTGTTGCCGCAATAATTTGAGGAAATATCTCATCATCTAGTGCCGATTGGATGAACAATAGAGCCTTAGCATCCTTTTTGCTAGTTTCCCGTAATTGTTGATTGGGTTGAGTCGGTGTTGAATTTAGCTCTTCATACCCGTCTTCCACCAAATCCCAAAGCTGTTGGGACTTAAACAAAGTCTTCATCTTGAGACTCCATAAATGGTATGTCTCCCCTTTAAATATGGGAATAAGAGGCTAAGATGAAGTGTTAGTACCATTGCTCTCCATAATTTTCTCTTAATTTTGTGTTTGCCCTACAATATTTGCTTTCTCTTGCTCTCACTTTCCTCCTTTTTTCTTTTCTGCCTAGTTCTAACGCAAACTAGCAGAGAGTAGAGAAGATTGCCTGTGTTTTAATTTTCTCTCCCCTACTCTATATGCTCTGATACAAAGATTTTTATTGGGGAAAAATAGAGGAGTAAAAGGCCTTTTTTGGAAAACAGAATTTAGATTTTTTGTTACTGCACGCAAAAATAGAAAAAACCTAATATATAGGCATTATAGTTGAATTGAACTTGCTAAAACTGAAAAAGGAAACTACTAATTCCACTAAATAACACTTCCTAGAAATCAGGAAAATTACTGGCTAAAACATATGATATATTTTGACTACCAAGTTTGAAACATCACTCAACAAAAATAAGTTTATTGAAAAACAAGAGATAAGAGAAGAGGAATCATGAAATAAGAAAGCATAGACCTATATTGACATAAGTCTATCCAAGTTTGGAAAGACCGATAGAGATCAAGGCATCGACTATAAACATTAAAACTTTTTTGTTAATATTGTGAATAAAACAGTATGGATGATGAAAGAAAAATCATGAAAAACTAACTTCATTTGATTTTTCTACCAATTTCTTTGAAGATTTTTTCATCAATTTGGCTAATAAAGTGTTTCCAAGTGGTCTACTTGAAAATAGAAAAATAGAGTGATAGCTACTTAAATAACACTCGGCTACATTAAAAATACATCATCAACTACAACAAGATCATTTGCCATCATTTTCCCAAAAAAAAAAGATCATTTGCCATCAATGGAACATATAATTGATTAACAAGTACTTGATACAAGTAAAACAGAGAAAAATATGAGAGGCAGATAAGGAGAAGAATATATTTACCTAATGCATGGCCATCGCCAAATAGGTTCCACCTGGTAGTATCCATGACAATGTACCCTTTTGGTGAAGCAAAATCGGAACCATTAATCTCTATCGACAAGGTTAGTGGACGTGTCGACAATAACATCCCACTCATCAGTAATGGAATACGACTAGTTCTGTCCCCCATCTGCTTCATCTCTCTAATCTTTTTGTTATTAACAGACAAACCAAGATTTTAGAATCGTTGCATTTACACGTTCTTGGACAACATCTATTTTTTTAAAAAAACTTTTTGAGCCTTTACCACGTAGAATATACATACATATAACATATGACTTACAAAAAATACAAAAAAAAAAAAGAAATAATGTTATTCATATTTTGATTAAAAATTTTATTTTAATTTGAAAGCGTTCACCCCGTACTTCCACGCCAGAAACCAGTGGCTCTGGATTCGCCAATCAGACAAACGTCACCTTCATCCAAGTCTTAATGGTAAGGTGGTCTAGTACTCTGCTTGCGACTCTACATTAAGAGATGGATAACTAAGTAATTACAGCCTTTTAGCTGTGCACGCTTCATTAACTTGCATATCACAAAAATTGAATGAGCAACGAACCACCACAAGATAAACGCCTTTGAGTTTTCCAAGTGGATTCTTCGAAAGTTCTCAACTTTGCCTGCCTCGCTGTGTTTCTGAGCTTTCTTTGTTTGATCTAATCATGGCCTCCTCTCTGCTCAATGGAGCTGAAAACCTCACTTTCACTAGGGGAATCTCTCGAAAAGGATTGGGGTTTTGCGGGTCAGGTTTTAGTGGAAAGCAATTGCCTCAAGTGAGCTTAATCTCTTGTACTAGACTTGCCAAGACCAATTTGGTGGCACCCAAATGCAGTTTGTCTGCCTCTAGGCCAGCTTCACAGCCCAGGTTTATCCAGCACAAGAAAGAGGCTTTTTGGTTCTACAGATTCCTCTCTATTGTGTATGACCATATAATCAACCCTGGCCACTGGACTGAGGACATGAGGGATGAGGCACTTGAGCCTGCTGATCTCTATGACAGGAACATGTTAGTGGTGGATGTGGGTGGTGGGACTGGTTTCACTACTTTGGGTATAGTGAAGCATGTAGATGCAAAAAATGTTACCATTCTTGATCAGTCCCCACATCAGCTTGCAAAGGCCAAGGAGAAGGAGCCCTTGAAGGAATGCAAGTTTATTGAGGGTGATGCAGAGGATCTACCATTTAGTACTGATTATGCTGATAGATATATTTCTGCTGGAAGGTGCGTTTCTCAATTCTCATGTGTTTCATGATTCAGTTAGTTGAAAAGGACCTTTGTTTTTGCCAAATTGGCTATTCCTTTTGTTGAATTGTGGTTGCTTCAACTGGGTTGAAGGTTGATTATGCCAGTCAACTTAATGGGTCTTGTGAGTCCAGTTTTTTATGTTTTAAGCTCCACCTGGAGCAAATTTTCAGGCCATTTCTCCGTATCTAGAATTTAGATGAATGTGGCTTCTGCTTTTTGCACCTCGTCATCCGGCTATCATACTGATATGTTTAACTATATGTACACTGAAAATATGCCACGATTACATTAGTTTCGTTAGTTAACTGCTGAGAAAAGTGTGCATAAGGAGCCAGTTTTGGGCGCATCTCTGTCTCAAGAAAATTAAATTTTATGCCATAGTCATGGGATACACAATTTACCTCATATATTATAATTTTTTGACTCCTCAGTATTGAGTACTGGCCAGATCCGCAACGTGGTATCAAGGAAGCATACAGGGTCTTGAAACTAGGAGGAAAAGCATGCGTAATTGGCCCAGTGTACCCAACATTTTGGTTGTCTCGCTTCTTTGCAGATGTTTGGATGCTCTTCCCAAAAGAAGAAGAGTACATTGAATGGTTCCAGAAAGCTGGGTTTAAGGATGTTCAACTGAAGAGAATTGGACCGAAGTGGTATCGTGGTGTTCGCCGGCATGGGCTCATCATGGGATGTTCTGTAACAGGTGTTAAACCTGCATCTGGAGATTCTCCCTTGCAGGTACAGGTTCTTGAGTTGTTCATGGCATAGTGTTTCTGATTTGAAGTAGTAGAATCTCTTACTGCAAGCATGTCTTTGAAGGCCTATTTTTGACACTGTGTTTAGTGTATGGGACTTTCATTGGTGGCTAAACATAACTCGGATGGTGAAATATCACACTCTTATTCATATTCTCCGTTTTGTATTGACAGACTTGAAATTACTTGATAAAACCTGTCTGTATAGGAAAACAATTGAGTTCATAAACTCTAGTGATCAGGAATAAAATTGTACTGATCTTAGTTCAAGTAGACTTGGGCTTATTTATGATAGCTATAAGCTTGACTAGGAACAGCAAGGTTCTTGCAAATAAGAAACTCTTTTCTGATGTAGGAATATGCACAAGCAGCAAGGCGTCACCTTTGCCTTACTTGATCTGTATCCTGAACCATACCATTAAGAGTTGGATTGTAGAATCTTCTGATCTACAATTTGAAAGAGAACTAATAAAAATTTGTCAAAAACGTTAATTTTGTTACTTTCGAGAAAGAATTCGGTGCAGTGAGCAGGGTCACATGCACTTTGAGTTCAGTTTCCACAGCATTTTGGTTTTCTCGGCCACCATAAAAACCTTAACCATCAAGCACGTATTGATATTGTAGGCTTTGGATTAAGTTTTGGTGTGGTCTGGTTTGATGATGATGGTAGATCTTTGCATCTAGCAAGAAAGTAGTTGCAAAGCAAGGGTATTCATTTACCTTTTAGTTGCACCCTTGTAAATGGATGCTTTTGCAATAGTTGAGGCTTCGTTTGAAGAACAAAACCTTGAAGGGGTCATATTGTTTCCAACTTTGCTTAATAAGTTACACATATTTTGATGCATAATCCATACTTCTCTACAATTGCACTGTAATTTCCAGTCTTAGTTCATTGAATTTGGAAATTTCGTGTTCTGATCTCTGTGCAGCTTGGTCCAAAGGCAGAGGACGTCTCAAAGCCTGTGAATCCATTTGTCTTCCTTCTGCGCTTCATTCTGGGCGCCATGGCAGCTGCTTACTACGTGTTGGTTCCTATCTATATGTGGCTTAAAGATCAAATTGTACCTAAAGGCAGGCCAATTTAGGACAGAAGGAGGTTTCATAAATTTTCTAGTTTCCATACTTTTGACATGGTCCTCCTGGTTGTGTGGTAGGTGTGTGATGTTGATGTAGTTTTCTCAAACTTTGTCCAGTTAAATAAATTGCTTTTTATCTTACACTTAAGCTGTCTGTAACTGCCAAATGCATTTATTTATCCTGACAACAGCAGGCGCTCAAAATCGTTGTGTTGCTGCCCAAATTGAGGTAGCAGCACAAATTTGCATTATCTATCAGAGAAAATGAGAGATTCAGATCCACAATAAAGACGAGAGAGATCCTCACAATGCATGTGACATGATTGAAGAATCATTCTGGGTAGGCTTTTCCATAGGTTCAAAAACATAAAATCGTGTACGCAGTGGGCATATGATATGGTTTGTGTTGAAATCAATTATACCCGACTCATGGGCACAGCTCGCCCGTGATGAGACTTCATGATCTATGTTGCGGCCTTCATCACTAAACATGTAGACACAATGACTCCAGATGAGTGGATGAATAATAAACAGGCACCAACTGTTATCTCCGCTGCTATAATAGTGACGAAGAAATGTCCAGCCAAATTCTGTCACATACGACGAGAGCAGGTAAAAGCATAACGAAGCTTTTAAACAGTTGGATACAAAGCTTTAGCTAGACATATGCGTCTTAATAGCTTCAACACATAGGGCAGATGTACCAACTCCACCACTTGATCAGCCCCAAAGGTTCAATTTCTTCCAATATCAGGACTAACATCTCCATAAGAAACCAAGGCCCCATTTCCAGATGCTGAACTTGATCTAGATCTGCCGACGGTTTTTCCTCGAGGTTTTGGAGGCACAGCATCGGGAGATGAGCTTGATCAAGAACTAAACTTTGCTTTAACAGGCGCTTGCTGATCATCACTTACAGAACGCCGTTTATCTCTTGGGCTAGGACTATGAATTGAACTTTGGCTTCGGCTGTGATCCCAGCAACGACCACGATAACTGCTAGGACTTCGAGAAACACTCTTATTCCGACTTCTTCTGTTTCCATATCTATCAAATTTAAAATGTAAACTGAATAGTCATATTTTGAAGAAATAATATCAAGATGCATATGAAAGCTGTCAAACTTGTATAGAGTTGAATGTTTCTTGGCATATTAGCAATACAACATCATTTGATGATAAAAATGTGGCTTCAAAAATGACAAAGTCAATTAAAAGTAAGACATGTAAACGGATGATTGAATAAATGATAAAACTATAACCTAGAAGGCAAATCAAGGTGATCACCAGAATCATACCACCAAAATCTACAAAAAGAAAAATGAAAATGTGCTGCATTTTATGTACCAAGGACCCTATGCACTGTACGAGATGAAGGGAAGGAGAGAAAACCTTGCAGGACTCCTGCCTCTTGCTGAAGTTCTGTAATGTCTATGTTACGAACAAAAGCTAAAACATGTAGCAGACATGAAAAAAGGATGAAGAAGAATGACGTTGAAGAACAAGTACTATTAAATAAAGTCATTTCTATGCATCTGTTGATTGTTTTGCTAAAAAGTTAAGAGAGTGGAATACAACTGATTTTGCTTCTATCGTAAAAAGAGACTTATGGCTTAGTCGATAGGTATTCAATAAGTGTTAGAACGTAATGACTCAGATTCTCTTTTGGACTTGGGAGAGAAGCTTCATGATGACCTCATTCAAGTCCCGAGTGAAGAAGAATTATTTTGGCACCAAAAGTCCCATCGTATGTGGTTAGCTCACGGAGACTGCAACACTAAATATTATCATACAGTGACTATGGCAAAGAGGAAGAGATTGAAAGTAGACATGTTAAAGGATGATACTGGCAACATGATCACCGACCCGAAGTTACTTCATGTATTAGCTAAGGATTACTTTCAAAAGCTTTTTTCGGAAGACAATACAATGATGATCCATTTTCCTATTGTTGGAGCTTTTCCCAGGTTGCTAGTAGATGCGTTGGATTCTCTTGGTTCTCCCATTTTATGTGAAGAAATTAAGAAAGCTATCTTTGAGATGGATGCTAATAAAGCTACTGGCTTCCACAGTTTCAATGCATTATTTTTTCAAAAACAATGGAATTTGGTGGGCTAGTCGGTGGTTGATTTTATTCAGATGGCCTTTAAGCATGAAATATGGGAATTGGGGCTGAATCAAACTGCCTTAGTTTTGATCCCGAAAGTCCAATCCCCAGTATCCATCACGCAATTCAAATCGATTAGTCTCTGCTCTGTGTTATACAAGACGATTACTAAGGTTATAGTGAATCGCCTGAAACCTGTCCTTGATTCTTTAGTAGCTCATAATTAGTGTAGTTTTGTCCCTGACCGATTAATTATAGACAACATTATTATTGCTCAAGAGTTGATTCACTGGATGAGGATGGAAACAGAAAAATCTGGGTCTCTCGCGATCAAAGTAGATTTAGAGAAAGCCTATGATCGTCTCTAGTGGGATTTCATCTTGGATACTTTAATTGATATTGGTTTCTACCGGACCTGATTAGTTTGATTATGAAGTGTGTTACTTCAATCTAAATGAGAGTTTGTTGGAATGGTGAGCTCTCTGATTCTTTTACTTTGAATAGAGGAATCAGGCAAGGAGATCATTTATCCCCCTATTTGTTTGTTCTTTGTAAGGAGAGGCTGGGACATCTTATTTCTTATGAGGTAGCAAAAGGAACTTGGAAGTCGGTTAGCCTGAGTAGAGGAGATCCTATCATCTCTCATCTTTTCTTTGCAGACAATCTCATTTTGATTGCTGAGGCTTCCATAGAGCAGGTACAGATTATTTCCAGGATTTTAGTTACTTTTTGTATGGCATCAGGACAGAAAGTTAGTAATAACAAGACTAGAGTATATTTCTCAAAGAACATCTCTCGTCCTCGAGCTCGTTCCCAAGTAAGAATTTGGGTTTTCAGCAAACCACGATCCTTGGAAAGTATCTTGGGGTGCCATTAATTCATGAAAGATCAACGAGGAATACATATCAATACGTACTAGATAAAGTTCAACATAAACTTACAGGTTGGGGTGCTTGCCTTCTTTCCCTTACAGGTAGAGTCACACTGACACAATTTGTTCTTGCGTCGTTACCTATATATACCATGCAAACAATGCGGTAACCAAGGTAGCTTTGTGATGACCTTGAGAAGATTATGCATGGTTTCATTTGGGGATCCAAAGAAATCCGGGGGCCTCAGTATTAGGAGAGTATGTTCTACTAATGATGCGTTGTTTACTAAACTTAGATGGGGATTAATCTCTAATCCTTCTGCACTTTGGGTATAGATCCTTCGAGCAAAATACCATTTTGATAATCTAAAATATTCCTGAGGTCTTAGAGAGTAGAGGAGCTTCTTCGGTTTGGAGAGGTATCTCTACCATATGGAAGTTTGTTCTTTCAGGTGTAAGGTGGGGAGTAAGTAATGGGAATTGTATCAGATTTTGGTTAGACAATTGGGTTGGAGATGGGGATCCCTTAGCTCTCTTGGCTGTTAACCTTATCTCTGAAAGTATGATGTACGCAAAGGTGGGACAATTTGTTGACATAGATGGGGGTTAGCACTGGGAAAAGTTTCAAAACCTCCTCCCGTTAGTAGTGTGCATGATAATTGCAGGCATTATGACTCCGAGACTTGAGTTTGATAAGGATCGAGTGGTGTGACTTCCAACTCAAAATGGTTCCTTTTCAACAACATCTGAATATGAGTTAATTGAAAATATTGGTGATGAAGGCGATAATAAAGCGTGGTCCTTGATTTGGAAGTGGCAAGGTCCACAATGAATCAAATCTTTTTTATGGTTGTTTGTTAAAGGTAAGCTCTTGATTAATCAGCAACGTACTTATAGACATCTTTTTGATGACGATAGGTTTCACTATTGTGGTAATCCTGAATGATCTTTTTTATGGTTGTTTGTTAAAGGTAAGCTCTTGACTAATCTGCAACGTACATATAGACATCTTTTTTATGACGATAGGTGTCACTATTGTGGTAATCCTGAATCGTGTTTGCGTGCTATTAGAGATTGTCTTAGAGTGTGCTCCTTTTGGACGCAATTTTCATTTGAAGTGGCACTTGCGGATTTTTTTAGTCTTAATAATTCGAAGTGGTTGACTTTGAATCTTTATAATCAAGTAGACATTAATGGTTTAAGGTGGTCAATTATTTTTGGGGTTTCCTACTGGTTGCTGTGGATATGGCAAAATAAAAGTTTGTTTGATGATGATTTCTCCTGGCCAAGCAATAAAAAGGCTATTATTCTAGATTATGCAGCTTGGATTGTTAAAGCATTACTTCTCGAGCTGCTGTTGATCATGACGCTAATACCTTTAGGTGTATTGGTTGGGCTAAACCAAGTGAAGGATGGATCAGGCTGAACACGGATGGGGCAAAGAAAATGTTAAGTTATAATGCTTCTGCCGACGGTCTCCTTCGCGCTAGTTCTGGTATTTGGTTGAGAGGGTTTGTTCATCATATTACCTTTTGCTCGCATCTAGATGCTGAGCTATGGGGTGTTTATTCTGCGTTGAATCTGGCTTGGGATTTAGGTTATCGAAGGATTAAACTAGAAGTTGAATCCTTAGTAGTCATTAACGTTCTTTCCTCCTCAGGCTCGATATCTTCCTATACTATTTCTTTGGTGAAGGCTATTCATGTTTTATTAGCTAAGAGCCTGTTTGGTTCAACTTTTGAAGGCTTCAAAAGTACTTTTTTCTACCGCAAAAATTATTTTAAAGAAAAATGAGTGTTTGGCTGTAAACTTCAAAAATACTTTTGAAGTAGAAATAGTTTTTTTAAAAGTTAAAATACAACTTTTTTAAAAACTAAAATTTGGAGCTTTTCAGAAAAGCCCCAAATTTTAACTTTTCCAGGTAGACCTTTTTTCCATCACTTACGCATATATCAAAAGTGACTCTTTTGTTTCTTCTGTTTCTTTGGACTGTTCTCAAACGCAAGAACTCATCTTCTCAAGATCAACTCACAGGTATGTATTTTTTCTGGTATGCTTTTTCTTGAATTTTTCGACTATTATTTTTCCTCCTCCTCACAACGTAGAGGAACGTCTACGTTGTGAAGGTCTACGATTATGGGGGTTGATGATTACGAAGATAAGCTTGTTTGTGTCACCAGTGGCATTTCCTTTCTAGGTCTTGCCCTCGTTGACCTGCTCTTTTGTCGTGGATACTCTGTTCAGATCATCGTCGATAGTGAAGGTAATTTGGTTTTGAATTTATGAAACCACTGCCCAGATGAGTTGTAGTTTTCAATTCTTGAAACTGTTTAAGCCATTGTAGTAATCTTAAGGTTTCTCTTTCTTTTTTAATCTTATAATCGTTTCGTTGGCTTGGGAATACGTAATGGGTGTCCTTGTTTACTACTTCCAAGTCCAAGTTTGGGCTTTTCAAGTTAGGTTAAGAT
>JANJEY010000004.1:26709802-26727521 GCA_024703695.1 Erythroxylum cataractarum | reverse complement strand
ACTTTATTTCTAATCTCAAAAACATTAGACAAAGCTTTCTCACATGGATGTCCTAACCGTCGATGCCACAATTCCTTCTCATTTCTACCACTAACTTAATTTGCTTGTACTAACAATGTTGATCGAAAAAGGTAGACCCCATCTCGCTGCTCACCCGCTCCAATCAGAGTCCTCGAAGCTCGGTCCTTTATTACACACAATTGATCAGTAAATGTGACAATGCCTTTTAGTTCTCGCAATAATTTAGCTATAGAAATTAGAGTACAATTCATCTGTGGAACAAACAAAACATGATTCACATAAATATTGTTTCCTAAACACAATTTTCCTTATTTCACAGCCACTGTATGCTTTCCATTAGGCAGTCCCACAGGACATGGTGAAATATCTCGAACGTCGGATAATAGGCTCACATCACCAGTCATATGATGTGAGGCTCCTAAATCGACAATCCAATCATTTAATGATAAATTTGTATTACCAGAAAATCGTTCCACTTTGCTTTTTTTGGTCATACTCAACATATCCAGCAACTTTGCCCATTGCTCATCACTCAATCCTGGGATTTTGTTGTGATCAACATCTATAGCATTACTAGTTTCGTCTACTGCAGCTAGAGTGGCATTTGTTGTTGCACCTCTTCGACCGCGACTAATATAGATCGAACCTGCTCCTCCACGACCTCGATTACCACCTTTTCCAAACCCTCGAGGTCTGTCTCCCCACCATTCTGGGTACCCAATAATTCGAAAACATTTTTCAGCTTCATGCCCAGGACGTTCACAATGGCTACAAATCCCATTCTTGTTGTCCTTTGCACGCACAACAACTGCTTTAGCACCTGACACTGCTTGTGCTGCAAATCCTACAACTTCTCCATGTCCCTCCTTACTTCGGGCTATATTTCTATGTCTCTCTTCCTGGATCACTATATAGTAAACTTGATTCAAACCAGGCAATGGTTCCAAACTCAACACATCAGAACGCAAAGTTCCATATATCACATCATCAAGACCCATCAAGAACTGATGAATCCTTTCTTCTTCCCTTTTTCTTTCAATTTCGGCAGAAATATTGCAGATACACCGTCCACATCGACAGGCAGGTATTGGTTCATAATTCGCTAGCTCATCCCCCATCACCTTCATGCGCCCATAATATGTCATCACCGTTTGCCCTTGTTGTTTACAAGCAGCAATTTCAGTTTTCAATTGATGGACACGAGGCCCATTCCCAATGGAGAATCGTTGCTGAAGATCCTCCCACAGATTCTTTACATTCTCCACATATGTTATGGTAGAACGAACAACAGGTTCAATTGTATTAAAGATCCAAGTCACCAGTATCGAATTCACCATCCACCAGTCTTCGATTTTAGGGGAGTCTTCATTCGGTTTCTCTACACTCCCATCAATAAATCCAAGTTTCTTCTTTGCCCGAAGTGCATTACGCATGGATCTCGCCCATTCTTCATAGTTTTCTCTTTTCAATTGAACATGAGATATGATGGTCCCAGGATTATCTGAAGGGTGCAAGTAATACAGTGAGGTATTCGTTTTCCCCTTTCCTGACCCGTCTTTACTTTTCTGCTCTTTTCCATTAGCCATGGCTCTGATACCATGCAAAGGGGATCGATTTCTGCTTTATTTCACAAAGATTTGGTATATATATAATAAAAGACTCCTATGACTCCTAAAGAATCAAGACTCCTAAAGAAGCGTAACAACGCCTTCCATATATACAATGCTACCTAAACTACAATACCTTCCATATATACAATTCTACACCAACTACAACACCTTCCATATATACAAGATCCAATAAAAGAAAAAAAAAACCTTAGTGGAATGGCTCATATATTTTTTAGGAGAAGAGTGTAAGGAATCAACATTAAGGGTCAAGGAAAACAATTTTGGGTTATGGTGAGAAGAATACGAGACTATGGCGAAGTACTTTGATTAAGAGACCGAAGACAGTTGGAGAGTCGTGGTGGAGGCCAACGGAGGTTGCGGGTGGAATCACCAACAAGAAAGAGGAGAAGGATAACAATACAAAAGGGATCTAAAAGTGACGAAAGATGTAGTTGTGGAGACGAGAGTTTTCTTTTGTTTTGTTAAGCTAATGTGTCCTAGAAATTAATTAAATAATACTCAAGCCCCGTAACATAAGTTAATTTCATTAATAGAGGATAACATTGGACTATATTTGATATCAAGTGAGACTTTATACATTAAAATATTTAAAATAAAAACATTAATTAATTTGAAAATTTTAAAAATATTACAAATAATGACAAGAACTTATTACTTAAATTTTTTAAAAACATTAAGTTGAAATTTAGACTTTCAATATTAACTTTGACAACATTAGAAATGGAATTCTAAATTGAAATGGAAAATGAAAATTCTAAGAACATATTATCTGTTAGTAAATGTTTTAAACCTTTATTTAAGTGTAATTAGTTATTTTTACAAAACCAAAATTTTAGAGTATGAATAATGAATTTCTACTTCAAACTATTCAATTTTAATAATTAATAGAATTTTTTGTTAATTTCACTTTTAGTTTCTGAATTTAAATGTACATCAATCTTTTAAGTCAAGATGAAGTATGGACATAACTGTGTTAGTTACGTCGCTTTTTCTGAAACATGCGTGTTTGACAACAACGCCTCGGGGTTATTTCTCTTTTTCTTAATCACGTGTGCTTGACCAGAATGTCTGTTTCGCCTAGTTCTGTTCCCAATGCCTGGCGAGAGCTTTATTTGGTGCGTGTAGACTACCGACTTTTGGAATATTAGTAACCAAGGTTAACAAAATCCCATATTATTATTATTATTATTATTATTATTATTATTATTATTATTATTATTATTATTATTATTATTATTATTATTATTATATATAAGATAAAATTATGAAATATCATTATAAAAACTCAATTAAATCTCACGCAAACACGGAGTCATCTAATAATATACAATTTTACCCTTACTTAATGAAAATATTGTTTTTGACATACCTAAATACAGATGTAATATGAAAATATTATAAAAAAGATAATAAATATAAAAGGTGTAATAAAATAACTTCAAAAATGAAATAAAGTAATAATTATTAATTAAAATAGAATAATAAAAAGTTCAAAAAAAAAAGCTACAAATCTTCATTAGTTAGTTCAAATTTAGAAGACAAAATTATTAAGAAAATAGCAACACAAATATACCTAATATATTGTAAAATTTTACTCACTATTTTTTGAGCTGTGCATATCTTCGTTGCACATGAGTCATGCTAATATGCTCCGTAACATTCTAATATTATCGAATGTCCACAAAGAAACAACCAGCAGCTGTTGTGTCCTAATAATTAAAGGCTAGTTCGCTACTTAAAGCTCATGGTGTGGTTTTATTCAAGTTACTTAGACAACTGACGAATCAATATGTCGTTTTATTAAAAACTAAACCAAACACGCGGTTTTACTATTAAGATGAGTCTTAACTCGAGCAATAGTCCATCTGTAGCATCGAAAAGCACATGCACTTAGGCATTTAACTCTGCTCTGACACAACCAATTTCTGAAGAACTCAACGTAAGAAGCTGAGACCAAGCTTCCACCATCGATAGGGAGCAGCCCAGTATTACTTATAACAAGTACCATTCAGATTCTTAAAAGTCATGCATGGTTATATCATAAAAATACAATCTTTACTTAAAAAATATGAATCAAAAGAAACTCACAAGAAGCCATTAAAATCTTTACCAAAAAATTATGAAATAGTATATGTATGTTAAAAATTTTATTGCATAAAAATATTTATATTAAATTGAACACAAATTTTGTGGAATTGTAGCTTAATAAAATGTCAAGCCTTTTGACTCTAGTAACATAGAACAGTGAAAACAAAGGAACAGAAAAGACAATCTGCAGTCAGAGTTAGACTGAGCAAGGTTTCAAGCATTGGTAGCTTCCTGATTCTTCTGTAAATGTTTTTTGTTGATTAGGATTATATCGCTGTTTACATCCCCTTCCATCTCGAATAAGTGTAGCGACCAAGCATCCACCCCTTCTCCAACACGGGCAAAGAATAAGCAAAGTCACAGTGTGGTGGACGTCAAAGATTTGAGAGACGAGGCCAGACAACAAATCCATCGCATTCTTGGTTTTTCTTATTTGTATAAATTCAATTCAAACGTTGATTCAAGGTGCTCATAATCTTTTTTAATCTGGTTCAAGGGTCGCATTCTAGAAATTTTCCAACTTTTGAATTGATTTCTCCGTTTTCGAGCGTGTTTGACTATTTCCTTCTCTTCTCTGCCTTGCGCCAATAAATATGTGTTTACCTACCTAACCTGATTGTACGAGTCTCCTTCTATCTTAAGATTCAAGCTTCTTTCTTTCTTTCTTTCTTTCTTTTTTTTACCTCGTCTCCATTGCTTTTCATCTTTCAGAACAATTCATTTGTTTCGAAGTTTAAATTAATATGTCTGCTTCTCTGACTGAAGACCAAATTGCAGAGTTCCATGAGGCCTTCTGTTTGATTGACATGGACTCGGATGGTATGTATCTATTCTGCGTTTATGGTCCTCAACTCTGTTATTGAGAGCGTCTGATTAATGAACTCCCCGTTGATTTCTAGCTCCAGTTGGCTTGTTGTCAGAATATCGAGAAAGACTACCAAAGTTTCATCGCAGAATAGCTCTTTCCAAAGTTTCAATTAAGTGTCCAAGATTAACAAGAATAGCTTCGTGTTTAGCAAGGCTTAGAAAATCAACCTTCTGAACTTTCACTGAACACCCACATTTACCTGTACGACTGTAGAAAAAATAGAAGTAACCATAAAACCATGACTGCCTATGCTACTGTTTATTTTCAGTGTTTGTTTTCATGTATCTAATGACGAAGTTGTTTGGAACACATGTAGGGCTCGTTACAGTGGAAGAACTAGCAACAGTAATGCAATCATTGGATGGACACCCCACAAAGGAAGAAATTAGAGACAAGATGAGTAAAGTTGCTGTCGACTGGAACGGAACTTTAGACTTCGAAGAGTTTTTGAACATCGTGGGAAGGAAATTGAAGGTGAAAATAAGTGTTTGTTATTTGGTTAAAGGCAATGCTATTGCTGCTACTCATCCCCTGTTTTACTCCAGGATCACGACTGAAAGAACACCCTATTCTTTTTTCAGGAAAATGTTACGGAGGAGCTAAAAGAAGCTTTCAAAGTATTTGACAGAAACCAAGATGGATTTATATCGGCCAGTGAGGTAAATGTTGATAGCTTTAAATGAGAGAGAAGAGTTGAGTGTCCTGGGAACGGTCAAACTAGGTGTATGATGTCTCTCATTTCTGAAAACTATCAATTTACTGTCTGTTTGCAGTTAAGACAAGTAATGATAGATCTGGGAGAGAGATTGACGGATGAAGAGGCGGAGCAGATGATAAGAGAGGCTGATTTAGATGGTGATGGTCTAGTTAGTTATGAAGAATTTGCAAGGATGATGACTGCGTACTGATTCCTCACATAAGTCTTTCTTTTGATGTTCCCTTGTCCTGAATAGAGCTGCGGTGTGCCTGTAAATGATAGTGATCATGGGATTGGAAGCCACGTCCAGGACTTTGGTCACAGGGCCCAAACTAGAAGGAAGAGAAACATTTCTTTTGTCAACTTGAATAGGACAATTAATTATAAATAAATGCAATTGATTATGTAGTTAGAGGTTGCCCTTCCCTTCCAAGTTTGTTTTATAAATTCAAGTTAAAAGAACAACTTTGAAATGATACGGACTCTATACTTAGTTTTAGGTTGAGGTTATCTAAATAAAAAGGAGTAAATGAAGTCATTTATCAGAATGATTTTGCTTCAGGCTTCAGGCAATTAGTAACAATTTTGTTTTCAGTTACTTAAATTTCCCCATTCGCACAATTTGTCAATAACTTTTTCTAGTTCATTTATTCAAAAGCAAGATAATCCAAGATTAATATATATATACATATATATATGTTAAATGTAGAGAGCATATTATACTCAGTCAGAAGGCCAAAGCACTTCAGAAGTGTCTTTCTTCTTTCCTGATTAGATAAGAAATGCTACTGAATGTGAAAGTATAATTGACTTATGGCAACATTGCTGGCACTACTAAAGAGAGAATGTAAAACCAGCCGAAAATTGGAGCATTGCCAGCAATCTTGCCGTAAGTCAACCTCTTACTTATTGGCAGTATAGAAGCTTTGGGTATAATTCCCATCGCCAAAGCTAACAATTTGACTCCACTCAACATTTGGGTATTATGATTAATTTCTGAATCAATAAACCCTTTTCCAATTACATCATCATTAACCGCTGAATTTGCCGAAGTTTGAACGATCGTATCAGGACTACATGAATGAATTAGAAAGCTTGACGAGAATGTAAGAAGCGAGGACATCAAGGATGTGAACATTTGAGTCGAGGGAAGAAAGCCTCACTACCTAAAAATTGTCAACTTTCCTGGGCTTAGTAATGATTTCGTCATAGTCTCCGCTTCCTTTAAAGATCCACAATGCTTGGTAAGAACCAAGACGGGGTCTTCGATTCACATTTCATTTGCCGTGCGCAAAATTCCATGTTGTCTCAGTGGATACGTAACGTTGTCGATAGCATGAGAATTTAATCCCATTGAAACATGTGTTAGAAAATCTTCACCTTTTGTGTCATTTTCTCAAGAAAAGAAGGTGTTTGACCATGACAAAACCGTAGTACACAGCTTGAAAATACACTTTGCCGTGCAGAATAAAAGAGAAAAGTTAAAGCAATAAGGTTGCAATCTCCTTTGCTGTTTCTTCGCGACGATTGTTCGCTTTTGCCTGGGCAAGGAGAAATCATATGCTGCAAGTAAACTTGCATTCTCAATTCAATTCATATCCATTTTCTACATGGTCAAAGACAAGAGAAGAAACGAATAAGGATTGCCGTACAGGGTACATACTTCCCTCGGCTAAATGCACTATACACTAAAATGCAGAATTCAGAGCTCTTCAAGATGAGATGGAACATTGGTGTTGGACATCGGGGAGGCCGAGCTAGACAAAAGAGCTAGTATTTAAGTTAACTATCTGGGAAATTTTAATTTTGTTTCAATAAATTTAAATAAAGTTCCATTAAAATCGATTCTTTCACTTGGCTCCTAGTCAATAGATGTAGAGATGTTAATAGGTCGGGTTGGATCCCAGTTGCTCTAGACCCGGCCCGGCTCGGCCCGATTAGCCTGTAGCCTATTTTTTTAACTGTTAAAAGCAACATCGTTTTTAAAATAATGGTCGCGTCACGGGCCGACCCCTGGCCTGCCCAACCTTAGCCTGTGACTCGATCGACCCAGGCTGAGCATGATCGACTCGTAACATAACCTGATCAACTTGGGCCAAAATGAGACTGAACTGAACTCTTTTTGATATCCCTAAATAGACGGGAAATAAAGTTGAGAAGGCTGCTTTTGCTTGTTTCAATATTTGAAATGGTTCTGGTGAAATGATTGTTTTGTAAGTGGATGTCATGATGATCTGAGGTCCTCGATAATTGATCTTGATCAAGGATTCTAAATTGATTTTTAAGTATTGTTGATAAACTCCTTCAATACAATTAAGATTAAATTGATTGATGATATCTCAATTGAATTCATACTTGGGGGACGTATCAATTGGTAGGTACATTCCATTGCTAATGCCGAGCTGGACATAAACAATTCTGGATAATAGTACTTCTGTATCCTTCAAATTGTCAACTTGTTTAAAAATTGGATAAGTATTAAATACTTTAACGAATATTTCACGGTCTTTTGCAAACCATTCTTTATAATTTTTTTTATAACTAGAATAAATCCACATGAAATTCTAAAATGGTATGTACATTTGTAAGATAGATAGTATCGATAAATCCACTATGGAAGAAGAGCTAAGTAATTAAAGGATCTGCATCAGGAAAAATGATTGCTTTTGGGTCGTAGCGTCTATGGCTTTGTGGATAATATTAAAAAAAAAAGGCTTCGGTCCATTCATTGAGTGCTTGGAAAAAACCTTCAAAGGTAATTTTCTTCATTTCCTCTTTTATTGTTTGAGTAGAAATTGTATAGATTTTATCGAGGTTGATGGGTTTTCCTAAGGATTTCATGGTAGAATTGGATGGTTGTTTTCAAGTGCTTGCTTGTATTGTGGTCGAAGAGATGGTTCTTCGAATTCAACAAAGCTTTTTCTCCTTCAATTCGGGTTCGATAACTTCGATGAATAATTGCAAGTTTATTATGAATATGAAGAGTAGCATTATGTAATTCATCATAAATTTTCACCATAGGTCCATTAAAGATAACATAAACTTTTTCTGCCTTATGATCTTGTTTCTTTTGTGAAGTAGTTAAAAGATTGTGTTCAAGAGAGGATGAAATGGAGTTTTGAATATGTTGCTGAGGGGTGATAGGTTGGATATTAGGAGTGGAGTGGAGTCAATAGAAGATTGTTATTTCTCTGATAGAGTAATGGTAGATCTTAACTGATTAATTTCTTTTGTGACAGTACTTACTTATTGCTACAGAGTTACTAATTCTACTTCCTTTTTGCCAAGGGAGCCCTTAAAGCTTGCTATAAATGCTTCCAATCTCATGTTAAGATATCTACAAGAGTATTATTAGTGGACTTTATGTAATTAATTTGAAATGTATATTGATTCGATTCAAGTTATCATCTAATCAATCGACCTTGATTATGACTGACTTTAATATTGTACTTTGTAAATCCACATAGATACTTCGAATCTGTTTGTATTTGGAATTCAACAGGTAATAAATAAACTCTCTATTTTCGTAGAGCCTTAATACATGCAAGTGTTTCTTTCTCATGAATAGGATAATTGCTTTCAGTGGGAGTAAAAGTCCTACTGATGTATTTACATAACAAATAATTCCTTGGGTTCGGTGGTTGTGCCAAAAGACAGCCTACCCAATTTATCCATGCTTGAATCAATTTATCTTTGTTATGATAATTATATAATGCTGGTAATTTTGTGCAAAGTGATTTTAATAGTTGAACTGCTTTTGTATCTTCCTTAGTCTAAGACCATTGATGTTTCGTGCTACATTTGATTTGTAATTGTTTTCTAACTTGTGCTAAAATTTTCAAAAAGCCTTGATTTGATATATAATTTAATAATCCTACAAACCTTTGAATTTCAGTTACATTTTTGAATTTGTCAAGAAATTGGTATAATTTTTCAAGGATATTAGGTTGTAATTTTAAAAAACCAATAGAAAATTATATTCCTAGATATTCAATATCTTTTTTAGTCCATTTTATCTTCTTTTTACTTAGTATTATTCTCTTGATTTTTCATTTTAATAATACTTGTTTAACTTTTTGTAGATGGTCGTCTTTAGTTTTATTTGAAAAGATAATTATATCATCTATGTATGCTAAAGAAAATTCTTTAAACCTTCTAAATTGTTATCCATAAATCTTTGGTAAATTCTAGGCGCTTGTTTGAGTCCAAATGGTAATACATTCTTTTTTGTAAGGAAAGTAATACATTCCACTAATAATGTTTTTATAATGGATATGTAAAAGCAGTTAGTGGTTTGGTATTTTCATGTAACCTTATTTGCCAATATACAGGTTTGGCATCTAAAGTTGTGAACCAAATATGTCATTTTAGTTTATTAAAGATGTAATCTTTTCAAGATAATTTATAAGCATCTTCTATTGTTTCATTATTAAATTATTTATAATTAATTACCATTTGTCGTTTTCCTCTTTTTAGTTCAGAATGGTTGTTGACATAAAAAGCAAGGGCTGAATGTTTACTAGTTCTTGGGGAAATTAATTGTTTTTCTAATAATTTAGAACATTTGGTAATAAGTTCTTAAACATCTTGTTGAGTATATGGTATATTATTTTTAATATTGACTTCCTTTAAAGGATCTTTTAACTTGATTTTTATTAATTGATTATTAGTATGTTTAACGAATCTAATGGATTTTCACTACATACGTTATTAATTAATGTCCCAATTTCATTTTGTAAGGTGAGATTATTTTGAAGAAAAAATTGTAATTGATTAAGTTTTTCAGTTATATGTTTTAGAGTTTGGTAATAACTTGTATGATAAATAGGAATTTTTAAAATGATAGATTTTTATTTAATGAATTGGTTGTTGGAGTTTTTAAAGTTATGTAATGTAAATATTGACATAATTGGTTATATAATTTCAAAAAATTGCTTCTTAAGATAAAAGGCAAACCTAATTCTTGTTGGTATATTGATGGTACTATAAATGTATAATTTTCTATAATAATGTGATTATAATAACTTACATACCAAATGAATTTTATACTACCATTAGCTATTCTAATTTGTGAAGGTTTATTTAATTTTTTCCAATTAGTTAATAATGCTTTAGTAGCTATATAGATGGTAGCTCCTGTATCTATATATGCATTGATTTTTTATTTTAAATAATCACTTGAATAAAGGTTGCATTTAGATTCGTTTGTTGATTCTGAGCTTTGAAGTTCATATTGATATAATGAAGAAATTGTTTTTCATAATCAGATTCTATTAGTTCTAATTTATATTGTAAGGCTGAATTTAAAATATATATTTTTTCTTTGAATTTATTTTGATTTCGTTTTGGACATTGATTTGCATAATGTCCTTCTTCTTTACATAACCAACATCTACATTGTTTTTTATTTTGTGGACAATAATTCATTTTAGGTTTGCATTTTCGATAAGCATGTTTTTCAAAAAAAAATTTTGAGGTCTAAATGGGGATTTATATTTATTTTCCGGATATCTTTTTCATCTATAGTTTTTGAATTGTGGGTGTTTAAAATGAGTTTTTCAATGTTTTATATAAGAAAAATCACATCCATATTATTGTGGTACTTCTGAATATTTAGAACAACATAGTTGAGTTTCTTTATGTCTTAATTTTTTATAATTTTACTTCTAAATATTTTTGAGATAATACTTCTTTAGTAATAGAAATTGCTCCGCCTAAATTATAAGCAACTAAATTAGAATTTTCTTTAATTAAAAATATTTCTTCTATAGTTCAATTTATTAGATAAGGTAATTTTTGAATAAATATTTGGATATACATTTCTGGTTCAAGATGAGTTAATTTATAATAATATTTTTTAAATTCACAAATATATTCTTCGAGATAACAGATATTACATAGACTTAAGTTATTTAATGCCAGAGTGCATTTTTTCTTTCTTCATTTTCTATTTCTTCTTTATAGGATGTTATATCATTTCTGATGAATTCTTTATAAATTTTGTTAGTAACTACTTAAAATGCTTCTAAGGGTTCTTAAGCAGTAAGAAATTCGGTAATGTTTCTTATTCGTATTTCATTATCTAATAAAAATTTAATACAATACCAGTAGTTTTGTAGGTAATAAAATTTCATAAAGTACTTATATTAGTTAAGCTTGGTTTTTCTAGTTGTATAACTAATGCTAATTTATTTGAATATTCAAGTAATAATTTTTTGGGTGAAATCACATAGTCTAAATTTAAAATTCCATTTGGTCTTAGGTTACCCATTTTGGTATGTATTCAGTATGATATTTTCTTATTTTGTTATCCTTTCGATAATAGCCAAATTGATTTAATTCATCTATTTTAATTGGTTTTGATTCCCAATTATAATGTGTTTGTTGATTTTTTTTCCCTTTTTACCACTTAGAATAGTTTTAGGTCGTTCTTCATTTTCTATTATTGATCTACATAGATTTCTTGATCGGATTCATATCTATAAATAATTTCATTTTGATCAGTGATTGGTTTTATAAATTCATTTTTTAACGAGTTATTTCCTAAAGTTAATTTATTAATGAGATGTGTAGTTTCTTCTAATTGAGTTTTTATATCTTTTTCTATATCTTCCATTGTTTGATTAATGTAAGGATCGTAAAAGGCTCTGATACCACTAATCTACCCAAAACTTGAACACTAATCTACCAAAAACTCGAGTTGAAGGTAGGGTAGAACCAAATTACTTTAATCCATTACTCTTTGCTTCTTTTTCTCTTCTTGTTTCCAACTCTATAATTATATTAATTAATTCTAATGTCATATCAACTCCTTTATTTATACTATCTAATCCTTATAGAAGTTGTTCACACTTTTGGTCAATTAAATTATAATTTTGAATTATAGGTAAAATATCTGTAATTACTTCTTTTAACTAATTTTTGAGATTTAATTGTTTATCTATTAGTTCAGATAATTGTTTAGTAACACTCATAAAGTATTTTTAATATGCTCAGTTAGCGATGTAATTTGATGTTTTATAGTTGTTAATTCATTATTTATAGACTTAATATCTTCTTTATCAATAGTAATTTTAAGGTCAATAATTCGAATAGATTCTTCTATTGTTCCAGGTTTTGTAAATATAATAGTTCTTTCTAATCTTAATGATTGGGAATTTAAAGGATGTTTTTCTGTAAAAGGTCGATTTTAAGATAATGATAATATAGGGGTAAAAGTCTTTAATTTTTTAGGATATTTAATATTTGGAATTTCTCTTAAAGTAGTTCTTAAATTGATTCCTACTTTTGCTACGCCATTAAACAATTGATCAATATATATTTATCTGTATTTTTAAAATCAATACTATGAAGTGAACTTGTAAAAGCATAACTAATTTGATATTTTATGGAAAAAGGATATTGTCCAATATTCATTCATTGTTCTCGATAAAATTTATATGCAATAGTAATTGTTTCATCTAGATTATGTGATGTTAAAGGTATTCGTAATTTTAGTCTTGTATTAAATTTTATTTTTTAATAAGCTAAATTTCCATTCATTATTCCAATTATTTGATCGTTTAAATATGTCATTGGCTTATCTACTATTGCCATTCTTATGAGTGAATCTATACCTTCTTGAAATGTAGATTTTAATAATATTTGTATTGTAGATAAATGTATATAACCGATTTTATGTCTTTTATCTTCAGGATTTTTTTGTAATTGTTTATAATTTATTCTTGATCGATTAAATTTATTCGAATATGTCCATTACATTAGTGTATACTTATTGTAACATCCCATTACTAGTGGGAAGGGTAGGATGGTTAATGTGAGTGGCTTATGAAAGTTAGAGATGCACTTCTATGTTCATGCATGATATGCCTTATACTTGTACATGAATAGTGAATTTAATTGCACATGAAAATAATTGTATATGCATTCATGAATAATTTCGGGTATAATTGGATTGATTTGAGAATTTTGAATGTTTTTACATTGAAAATATTAATGATTGGTGGAAATATTGTATTTGTATATGTTGGTGGAATTATGGAGTATAGAGAGAGATATTTATAGAATAGGGAACAAGAAATAATTAAAAGAAGCTTTGGAGATAGTTGGATTGTAAAGATGACAGTCAAGGGAGATAGTTCAAAAGAAACTAAGTTGGAACTTGGGTAATGGGTAAGTGACAAGTGTCACTTAGGCCTTGTATTCTAGCTAGGAGTAGGTTACTATTCCTTGAGAGTGGACAGGTTAAGTCTTGTCCAAGTCCCTTCTTTATTTTCATCTTTCTAAAACTTCTCTCTTCGAAACACAGAGTTTTCCATCAAAATATCTTCTAACGGACTTCTGTGTTCTTTCTTTCTTTCACCAAACTTACTTTGCCATTTGTGTCGTCTACCCTAAGAAAAACCAGAAGCTGATCATTTCACTCAGTGAAGTACGAAAACGTGTGGAGTTTAGGGCTTGAAGGTTTTGATGTTTTCAGCAGGTAAGTGTTAGAGAAATCTCTTGCAGTTAGGGATTTGTGAAATAAAGTTAATAAATTACTGTCATCTGCATAGAAAATATACTTTATATGTTTGTTCATAAATACTGGGTAGTTTGGGAGAAATAAATTCAGTTATAGTGTTGAATTAGTTTGAGAAAACTTTTGGTGTTTTGATGATGTAAAGTGTTGAAAGTTAGAAAATCTGGAAAACTTCTCACTGAGTATGTTTCAGTATTTTAGCCATAACATTTTATGTGGTTGTCCAAACGAGATGATTCTTGATTAGGAGTAAACTAAGAATATATGGCTACAATTTGTATCAAGACATCGAATTTCAGTTTTGTATCTAAGAGTCTCAAAAGTTGTCACGAAGTTGAGAACTAGGTGCAGGATGTAGAGAGTTGAGCGAAAATTTGTGTTCCAACTTCTGGAGGAAATATGGACCTGATTTAGATAAATTCTGGCAAAGTTTCCTTCTGAAAAGTTTTACATCTTTCCAACGGTATAAAGTTTGTAAATTTTAGATATCGTAGTCAAAAGTTATGATCTTTTTAAGTGGATACGTTCCAGACGCAGAAAATGAGATGCAGAAAATGAGACGCAGAAAATGAGACGCAGAAAGTGAGACGCAGAAAGTGAGATGCAGAAAGTGAGACGCAGAAAGTGAGACGCAGAAAATGGGACACAGAAAGTGAGACGCAGAAAATGGGATGCAAAAAATGAGACGCAAAAAATGAGACGCAAAAAATGAGACGCAGAAAGTGAGACGCAGAAAATGAGACGCAGAAAGTGAGACAATAGAACTAAGACGAAAGAAAAAGTAGACTGTATTCTTTTGGTCATAACTTTTTCACTAGACAATTGAGGTGATTCTTTATTTGTAGTAAACTAGAGTAATAGGGATACAAATAATATGAAGAGACTGAATCTTAGTTCGGTCTCTAAGGTGTTCAATTTCTGGATGGAAGTCGGATGTAATACAATGTTTTGGAGAGGAACTGTCCGAAAATGTTTGAGGCACATCTTTCAAATTACTAAACCAAATTGAGTGATTTTGGTGTCAATAGAAAGGTAAAAGATAGAGGAACACTTTTCTAGGAGAGAGTGGGCTCAAATTGCCTTTTTAATTAAACATGAACAGTGGACCCGAAAGTTAGAGTTTGGAGAAAGATCTGAAATGGTTCATTAGGCTATGAAATTGGATTCAAATGGGTTATGGAGGTTTAAATCCCACTGAATTAGGCTAGTTAAGTGAGTTTTGATAGTTGAATTTCTTGTGATAAATTGATGGATTGATACCCAGGATAGTCATGAATATGCATTGTACATATTTCATATCATTCATGTGCATTATTAAACACTTATGATTGTTCATATTGTGATATATGTGTATGTTATTTGTTATAGAGGAGCAACTGGAACGTCAACTTCTAGACGTTGCCGGATCTTCCAGGCATTAGCTTCGGGAGTAACTTGTGAGTAACCTAGATGATTTCTCGATTATTAATTGTTTATAATTTTGTGCTTACAACACTGTGGAGAATAATGGTGGGCTTGCGTTTGTTTATGCCTAAATTCCGGACCAAAGGTGTCTAATGTACTGGAAGATACTGACATAGGAGTGCCTTATTTGCTATATGTGATTTGAATGTGATTGATAGTGAACCACTCGTGTGAATGCGTTAATTCGGGATCGACTATGATGTGGGCTTACTTATTTCTGACATATGCATTTCATGCATAAATGCATAATCAGTAATTGACAGTTGTGACTGGAGCAGCCACCGAGAGCTTAAAGCTCAACGTATTTAGGCCTCGAGCTCACAGTGCTTCAGAGCCTCAGGCTCGCCGATTAATGTGTCCTTATTGGGACATTTTAGACGCTCGGTCACAACAATGTAATAAATTGAAAAAAGATTCACATACGCATTTCATATTGAATGACTTTGATTGTGTGAAAAGCCAAATGCTTTGTGTTCATGTAAATAATCATGTGGTACATCTGAATGGGATTATTATGCTATAACTGTAATTTGTTTGACTGTGCATGAATTGGGTAAACCATCGATGATGGTTCCTCACTGAGTTCGCAAACTCACCAAAAATTGCAAATTATTTTTCAGGACTGAGAGAGTAGACTCCTAGCTCTAGAGGGACTTTTCCTGCCGTGTAGATCGTGTTGGCAAGAGAAGTCATGGCTCACAGGTCGGTCAGCTGACATTTTTGAGGGATGACCTAGTTAGGATTTTTGTAATAGTTTTCTTTTGGAGTAATGTACAGACAGTGAAAAACTGACCGAGATGTATATTACTGCTTTTGATGAAATGAAATGAGAAAACATTTTGGTTTCAAAAATTAGTGATTTTCAATATTGACGCTTTATGATTTGATGTCATGTGAGGAACAGTAGTGATCGTTTGTAATTTACCTTTATCATAGGATATGTATCGGAATGACCTTCAGGCATCCCGGTGTATACACTATAGTAAGGGAGTGCTACAGAATTCCTGCAAAATCTGCTGTAGCAAAGGACTATCTTTGGGAATGACAATTCAGTTTTTTCCATTACAGAATTTCATTTTTTACAAAGTAGTGGGCATCTTATTGTTGAGGTGAATCGCATTGAGTTATGAGTTGTCGCAACTCATGATCATCATTCACAGCTTTCTTAAGCTGTTGTAACCAGTCAAGTTTTGGTTCAGACCATGCAGCATAAAAACTTCATGAAAGAGCATCAGCAAGAATGTTTTCAGCTCTAGGCTTATATTGAATTTCAAAGTCATAACTAATGAATTTGTGTAGCCATTGTTGTTGCTTCAGCGTATGTAGTGACTGTGTCATTAATGACTTGAGGCTCTTTTAGTTTGTCTTAATTATGAACTTCTTGCCCAGTAGGTAGTGCTTGAATTTTGCTAAGCCTTCTGTGATTGCAAATAGCTCCCTAGTATAAGATGATTGTCTCTGCATATGAATTGATAGTTTCTTTTAAAAATAAGCAATTGGGTGGCTAGCTTGGCTTAGCACTGCACCAACACCAATACTGGAAGCATCAGTTTCTAGAGTGAAAGGTTGCTAGAAATTGGGAAGTGCTAAAACTAGAGTTGTACTTATAGCCTGTTTAAGATTTGTAAAAGCTTCTGTTGTTATGGAACTCTAATTGAAAGAATATTTTTTGAGTAGGTCAGTCAAAGGTGCAGCCAAGATGACATACCCTTTGATAAATCTGTGATAATAAACACTGAGGCCGAGGAAGCCCCACAATTGTTTAATATTTTGAGGAATTGACCAATCAACAATAGCATTGATCTTGCCTTTCTCCATGTGGACACCAGCCCTAGTGAGTATATGATCCAAATATTCAATCTTAGTTGTGCCAAAGGAACACTTAGATAGTTTGACAAAAAGTGATTCCTTCTTCAAGACTTGTAATACAACCTCAAGGTGGTGCAAATGAGTATGCCAAGAAGGGCCATAAACTAGTATGTCATAAAAAAGATGAGCACAAATTTCCTTAAGAAGAGCTATTAAACACATCGTTCATTAATGCTTGAAAAGTGGCAGGGGCATTGGTTAAACCAAAAGGCATAACCAGCCACTCATAATGCCCATGGTGTGTTCGAAATGCTGTCTTAAGTCTATCCTCCGGAGTAATCAGAATTTGGTGGTAATTGGACCGAAGATTAGGCTTAGAAAGATAGGTAGCACCAGCTAGCTCATCCAACAGTTCATCCACAGTAGGATTAGGCCCGATAGTCTGTGCAAAATCTCCATGTATCATCTTTTTGTTAGAGTAGTGCCTTAAAGGCAATCGCCTTTAGCGCATTTTGTACAAAGTTCTGTACATTCTTGATAAATAAATAAAGAAAGACATATTTCATTAATTTGTTGTTCATTATTTATGAACTGATATTGATCTGTAATCAAATTAATGA
>JANJEY010000004.1:26685879-26695918 GCA_024703695.1 Erythroxylum cataractarum | reverse complement strand
TGGTAAACAAGGCGACTTATCAGTACCGAGCAAGCATAAGTCGACTTACAGATGGTACAAGTCGACTTACACCTACATGCTTTTGCTTGTTTCAATATTTAGAGTGCTTATGGTGAAATGGTTGTTTTGTAAGTGGATGTCATGATGATCTGAGGTCCTCGATAATTGATCTTGATCAAGGATTCTAGATTAATTTTTAAATATTGCTGATAAATTCCTTCAATATAGTTGAAATTAAATTGATGGATGATATCCCAATTGAATTCATAGTTGGGGGTGTATCAGTTGGTGGGTACATTCTAATGATAATGCTGAGTTGGACATAAACAATTCTGGATAATAGTACTTCTATATCCTTCAGATTTTCCACTTGTTTAAAAATTGAATAAGTACTAAATACTTTGATGAATATTTCACAGTCTTTTGCAAATCGTTTTTTATAATTTTTTATAGATAGAATAAATCCAACAAAAAATTTTGAAATGGTATGTACATTTGTAAGATGGACAGTATCGATAAGTTCAGTCTGGAAAAAGAGTTAAGTAGTTAAAGGATCTACATCAGGACAAATGATTGCTTTTAGGTCGTAGCGTCTACAATTTTGTAGATAATATTGAAAAAAAATGGGCTTCAATCCATTCATTGAGTGCTTGGAAAAAACTTTCAAAGGTAATTTCTTCATTTCCTCTTTTATTGCTCGAGTAGGAATTGTATTGATTTTATCAAGGTTGATGGGTTTTCCTAAGGATTTCATGGTAGAATTGGATGATTGTTTTTTAAGAGCTTGCTTGTATTGTGGTCAAAAAGATGGTTTTCTGAATTCAACGAGGGCTTTTTCTGAAAGGTTGTGTTCAAGAAAGGATGAAATGGAGTTTTAAGTAACTCGTTGAGGGGTGATAGGTTGGATAATAGGAGTTGAGTCAACAGAAGATTGTTGTTTCTGTAATAGAGTAATGGTAGATCTTAATTGATTAATTTCTTTTGTGACAATACTTACTTGCTGCTGCAGAGTTACTAATTCAGCTTCCTTTTTGCCAAAGGAGTCCTTAAGGCTTGCTATAGCTACTTCCATTCTGGTGTTAAGATATCTACAAGAGTATTATTAGTGGAATTTATGTAATTAATTTGAAATTTATATTGATTCAATTCAAGTTTCCATCTAATCAATCAGCCTTGACTATGATTGGCTTTAATGTTATACTTTGTAAATCCATATAGATACTTTGAATCTGTTTGTATTGGGAATTCAACAGGTAATAAATCAACTCTCCATTTTCGTAGAGTCATAGTACATACAAGTGTTTCTTTCTCATGAATAGGATAATTGCTTTCAGTGGGAGTTAAGGCCCATTGATGTATTTATATAATAAATAATTCCTTGAGTTCGGTGGTTGTGCCAAAAGATGGCCTGCCTATGTACCCATGCTTGAATCAATTTGCACAATCAATTTATCTTTGTTGTGATCATTATATAATGCTGGAAATTTTGTACAATGTGATTTTAATAATTGAACTGCTTTTGTATCTTCCTCAGTCTAAGACCATTGATGTGCTACATTTGATTCGTAATTGTTTTCTAACTTGCGCTAAATTTTTCAAAAAGCCTTGATCTGATATATAATTTAATAATCCTAAAAACCTTTGAACTTTGGTTACATATTTTAATTTTTCATAAAATCGGCATACTTTTTCAAGGATATTAGGTTGTAATTTTAAAAAACCATTAGAAAATTCTATTCCTAGATATTCAATATCTTTTTAAGCCAAATTTATCTTCTTTTTACTTAATATTAATCCCTTTTTTGCATTTTAATAATACTTGTTTAACTTTTTGTAGATGGTTGTCTTTAGTTTTATTTGAAAAGATAATTATATCATCTATGTATGCTAAAGAAAATTCTTCTAACCCTTCTAAATTGTTATCCATAAATCTTTGGTAAATTCCAGGGGCTTGTTTGAGTCCAAATAGTAACACATTCCACTAATAATGTTTTTGTGTTGGACATGTAAAAGAAGTTAGTGGTTTGGTATTTTCATGTAACCTTAATTTCCAATATCCAAATTTGGCATCTAAAGTTATAAACCAAATATGTACTTTTAGTTTATTAAAGATGTAATCTTTTCGAGGTAATTTATAAGCATCTCCTATTGTTGCATTATTTAATTCTTTATAATTAATTACCATTTGTTGTTTTCCTCTTTTTTGTTCAGAATGATTGTTGTCATAAAAGCAAGGGCTAAATGTTTACCTAGTACTTGGGGAAATTAATTGTTTTTCTAATATTTCAGAACATTCTGTAATAAATCCTTGAACATCTTGTAAAGTATATGGTATATTATTTTTAATATTGACTTCCTTTAAAGGATCTTTTAACTTGATTTCTATTTATTGATTATTAGTATTTTTTTAACGGGTCTATTGGATTTTCATAGTATACGTTATTAATTAATGTCTCAATTTCATTTTGTAAGGTGAGATTATTTTGAAGAAAAAATCGTAATTGATCAAGTTTTTTAGTTATATGTTTTAGAGTTTGTTAATAACTGGTATGATAAATATGAATTTTTAAAATGATAGATTTTTTATTTAGTGAATTGATTATTGGAGTTTTTAAAGTTATATAATGTAAATATTGACATGATGGGTTATATAATTCCAAAAAATTGTTTCCTACGATAAAAAGGTAAACCTGATTCTTGTTAGTATATTGATGGTACTGTAAATGTATAATTTTTTATAATAATGTTATTATAATAACTTACATACCAAATGTATTTTGTACTACCATCAATTATTCTAATTTGTAATGGTTTGTTTATTTTTTTCCAATTAGTTAATAATGCTTTAGTAGCTATATAGATGGTAGCTTATGTATCTATATATGCATTAATTTTTTATTATGAATAATCACTTGAATAAAGGTTGTATTCGGATTTGTTTGTTGATTCTGAGCTTTGAAGCTCATATTCATATAATGAAGAAATTGTTGAGTTTGTTTTATAATCAGATTCTATTGGTTCTAATTTATATTGTGTGGCTGAATTTAAAATATAGATTTTTTCTTTGAATTTATTTTGATTTCGTTTTGGACATTGATTTGCATAATTACCTTATTCTTTACGTAACCAACATCTACATCGTTTTTAATTTTGTGGACAATAATTCTTTTTAGGTTTGTATTTTCGATATGCATGTTTTCTAAAAAAAATTATAAGGTCTAAATGGGGATTTATATTTATGTTTTGGATATAGTTTCCATCTATAGTTTTTGAATTTTGGGAGTTTAAAATGACTTTTTCGGTGTCTTTTATAAGTATTTGTTGTGGTACTTCTAATATTTAGAACAACATAGTTGAGTTTCTTTATATCTCTTTTTTTTTTTTGCAATGTTGCTAAACATTTTTGAGATAATACTTGTTTAATGATAGAAATTGTTCCGCCTAAATTATAGGCAACTAAATTAGCATTTTGTTTAATTGAAAAGATTTTTTCTATAATTCGATTTATTGGATAAGGTATTTTTTAAATAAATATTTAGATATACATTTCTTGCTCAAGACGAGTTAATTTATAATAATATTTTTTAAATTCACAAATATATTCTTCGAGATGACAAAGATTGCATATACTTATGTTATTTAAATGCTAGATTGCATTTTTCTTTCTTCTTTTTCTATTTTTTATTTATAGGATGTTATATCCTTTTCGATTTGAGGTCTTTGATAATTGATCTTGATCAAGGATTCTGGATTGATTTTTAAATATTGCTGATAAATTCCTTCAATACAGTTGAGATTAAATTGATTGATACTTGGGAGTGTATCAATTGGTGGGTACATTCAATTGCTAATGCTGAGTTGGACATAAGCAATTCTAAATAATAGTACTTCTGTATTCTTTAGATTGTCCGCTTGTTTAAAAATTGGATAAGTAATAAATACTTTGATGAATATTTCAGTCTTTTGCAAATCGTTCTTTATAATTTTTTATAGCTAGAATAACTCCAGCAGGAAATTTTGAAATGGTATGTACATTTGTAAGATAGATAGTATCGATAAGTCCACTCTGGAAGAAGAGATAAGTAGTTAAAGAATCTGCATCTTGAAAAATGATTACTTTTGGGCCGTAGTGTTCATGGTTTTATGGATAATATTGAAAAAAAATTGGGCTTCGGTCCATTCATTGAGTACTTGGAAACAATCATAAAGACCTTCAGAGGTAATTTTCTTCATTTCCTCTTTTATTGTTTGAGTAGGAATTGTTGATTTTATGAAGGTTGATCGATTTTCCTAAGGATTTCATGGTATAATTGGATGGTTGTTTTTCAAATGCTTGCTTGTATTGTGGTCGAAGAGATAGTTCTTTAAATTTAGCAGGGGCTTTTTCTGCTTCAATTAAGATTGGATAACTTCAATGAATAATTGCATGTTTATTAATATTATGAAGAGCAGCTTTATGCCATTCATCGTAAATTTCAATCATAGGTCCCTTAAAGATAACATAAACTTTTTCTTCCTCATGATCTTGTTTCTTTTGTGAAGTAGTTGAAAGGTTGTGTTTATGAGTGGATGAAATGGAGTTTTGAGTAATTTAAATAGGGGTGATAGGTTGGATAATACGAGTGGAGTCAACAGAAGATTGTTGTTTCTTTAATAGAGTAATGGCAGATCTTAACTGATTAATTTATTTTATAACAGTGTTTACTTGCTACAACAGAGTTACTAATTTGGCTTCCTTTTTGCTCGGGGAGTCCTTAAGGCTTGCTATAGCTCGTGTTAAGCTATCTGCAAGAGTATTATTAGTAGATTTTAGGTAATTAATTTGAAATGTATATTGATTCAATTCAAGTTGCAATCTAATCAATCGGCCTTGATTATGAATAGTTTTGATATCGTACTTTGTAAATTCACATAAATATTTTGAATTAATTAATATTTAAAATTCAATAGGTAATAAATTAACTCTCTACTTTCATAGAGTCTTAATACATATAAGTTTTTCTTTCTCATGAATAAGATAATTGCTTTCGGTGGGAGTAAAAGTCTCATTGATGTAAATATATCTGACATTTACTTTCACCGACCATGTCGCAACTTTATTTCACCACTTCATGGAGTCACAAAATTGGGCATACAGACCTGTCATTTTCATTGGGTCCAGTAATCGTCCACTGCTTCTCAGTTTCTTTTATCAAATATATATCTATGGGCTGAGAAATCCTACGGTGGCCCGTTTTAGCTGTCGCCCAACCTCGTATGGTTTAGGACAATCACAAGAAAACCATCAATATTCCATCCTACTTACGTGTTAATAACGGCAACAAAAAGTTAGAGATTTTTTTAAGTATCAGTTATAATTTGGTGTAAAGACTTAAAACTTTATCTATGTTTTCAGTATAGTTTTAACTGTTTTATTGCACAAAACGTAGTACTTGATTACATGCGCAAATCTGTAGGCTTTACATATGACCATCTAAAATTTTTAGGGTAATTATAACACAATAAATATGTATATATACAACTCTATAAAATTAAGATTTCCTTTATTTCAATTATAACCGGCTATCACCTCACAATTTGATAATATACACTTTTAACATATTTTATTTATATACTAATTCAGTAAAATTAAATTATGTTACTAATGGTGTTATATAGAAAATGCATATATACATTTTGACTAATAGTGTTATATAGAATATGCATATATACATTTTGACAAGTCATGATTTATAACATTACAAAAGAAATATTAGGATACTTTCTTAAAAAATATTATTTTATCATAGTCACTATCTTCTAATGGCCTCAATTTTGTTAGCTGTAATTTCTGTACTTGCAATAATTTTTGTACTAGTACGGTAGGGTTTGTACTGATTGGCATACATGTCAATTAACTAAGTCTTTTGAGATGGTAATTCGTGGTCTGCAATTGCTCCACATTGAACATGTCAATGTCCAACCAAGCGTTATCAGTTGTTGTCCACGATCGAGGGGATCAAGCTTCGTCTTCTTCGAAAATGAATGGTGGGGCCAATTTGATAATGGTCACAAATATTATATTAAATGTAGTTATTATCGTTGAGGTTAACTGGCTTATGTGTTTAAAGCACATTTGGTGCAGAGAAGTAGTGGAAACAGTTTTTGATATACATCACGTCCTGATGAGACTTGTTTCACTTCCGAAAAAAGTGGAAGAAAGAAAAGACAAGGATGAACAGAACGGAATCAAACAAAGGGAAGGAACACAAAGAATCCAACAAAAGACATGTCACAGATTTAGCAACCTTGATCTGTAAACCACTATTTCTAGGAAGACAAGTCATGCATGTGTGCATATTAATTTTGTAGCATTATTCAAATTCCGGGAAGCAGGTTATATTCTTTGTTATGTTCTTGAGGACTTTGAGAATTCCTATAAATAAATAAACATATCCTAATCCTTGAGAATACGTTATACAAAGACAGGTAGAGGTTAGATAGAATGAAAACTCCTTTTCACTTTTCCTTTTCCACTTCTTTTGGCTATTTAATTGCAGCTTTTCCTCTTCCAGTTAGCTTATGCAAAGACCATCACTTTAAATTAAGATTAAATTTGGAGCCAACAAAAAGTAGAATATGTGTGGAGGATAAGGGGAATCTCGAAAGGACCAACAAGGTTAAGGCACGAAAAATTTTGCCTCTAAAACAACCTGAGATTCCTCACCTTTTCATATGTAAAACGAGTCCTGCGAAGGGACTGGTTATAAATTTGGCATAGCCGATGCGCATCGAGCTCAATTATAACTTCGATTTATATTGCCATACTGACATGGAAACGCGGATACTACGTAGCAAAGCTTTGGGGAAGCAAACGAATGCAAAGAACAAACAAGAAAAGTTAAAATCTTTAGAAAGCAATTAAGAAAATACGTATACCAACCACTACATGATGTTCAACACTTCCGTATATGGGCAATAGTTAATGTGGCCAGTTAGCGATTAAGATAAATAGTACATCAGCATGTATTAGTCCACAAGGAAAGGCTTATCCAAAGTAATAAATAGAAATAACTCACTTGGTCCGGTTCATTCACCAGCGTAGTGAAGCACTACAACGTAATAAACAGAAATAAAATTTCACATTATACATTAGGGATTCAAAAAGAAAATTAAGAAAGAAGCACGACCCTTTTATTTGTGAAGACTGAAGACCATCGTCAAAAAGCATTCTGTTAAGTAGAGCTGAAATAATGAGAAGTAGGGTTCTTTCGTGAAGCCATCAACAGGTGAAACTACCACATGATCTGATCTTTTCCCTTAAAGGAGGGAAGTTTAGATCATGCTGGCAGCTTCAACTGCTACTGGTGCACGATCTACACAGGACTTATAATCCAGAGAGACGCAAAACTGAATTGGTTTCAGTGGTGGACAAGAGAGAAAGAAGAGCATACATATTTATAGGGGCTAAGGATTATATAAATGTGTGATAAGGTGATTTGTCACATAATTATTGTAATAAGAGACAGGTAAAGAGCTTTTTCTAGAAAACAATACACTAAGAACAAATTGAAACAGCAGACGGGCGGTTGCATGCTGTGGTCCAAAGCAAAGACAAAAGATGAATATTGCCACGACCACGCCACCACCATGCAGACAAAAATAGCGAGTTCTTCTAGATGTTAACCTTACGCTTTTCTTTTTTATCAACTTTATCTCTGTCTTTCTCTTGGTGTTGTTTGTATGAACCTTAAAATGAGTGCTACTACAGCATAGCTTGGGGCCCATTTTCATGGATGCAAATGGAATAAGGAAATCCCATAACCTAGTTACCAGTCGATGCTCACGTGTCTCTCTTTGTTCATGCCATGTTTGGTTCTTTGCTCCCTACCTTACTTCATTCCCTTTTTAGGTGTCTTTGTTTCTTGTTGTGGCGTGGAGTGTTTGGTTTATCTTTAATATGAAAGTAGCAATCAGGTACATATGCCATTTGTCAGAAACTTGGCTCTCTCGCATCTTAGCTCACCTACTGGCACTTACATATATAATTAAGAGGTGTACTAAAAGCCTTTTGGTAGAAATCTGCAACCATAGAGCTGCCGACCATAGAGCTGCCGCCGAGTTATTGAACTAATGATTTTGCTGTCAACGATATGCCCATAAACTCTCCGGACATACCAAAAATTACCCCCTTCAAATGGTAAAGTCGCCATGGAACATATTTAGGATCTAAGCGATAAATAACGAATTGAATTAATGTATTGGAATTCAAGTTAAATTTTGTGAACGATTTTGAATGATTTTGTGCCCTTTTATCTAAATCAGAAATAACGACTGCCAATTGTCACCTATCGAATAGAACAAGAACTTTATCCCTGTTTACTCCATTGTTTGATTCCTTTGGTTTGGTAGATGTGTGACATGTAACCAATAGATGCATGCAGACACATCACAAAGGAAAAAGGTGGATAAGCACAACAGTATGAAGAAGAGTTCCAGAGTGTTGGAAAATGAAGCAATTAATTAATTTTGATATATTTACTTAGTTTATTTATTTTTTAATGCATATATATATCTCTTCGTTTAAGAACTTATAATTTTAGGAGTTAAGTTGAAATAAATAAATTTATTATATCTCATATATTATGAGGTGAGTTGTATGCCTATAATTATATATTTCATATACTAGTGCAGTTGAAACTAAGTCAAGAAGCTAAGAAATCAAAATAAAGCGAATTTACAAAGAGAGTTTGAGTGTTCTTTCTTCTCTACTTATTTCTTTATTTTCCTATAAAGTGTTATCAAGAGCATAGTTGTTTGAAAAATGTCTAACTCTGTTGTGCAATTCCCAAACTCACAAAAGAGAATTATGATAATATTAGTGTATTCATATGATGGCAGTTGTTGACTATGAAGAAGCGTAGGGTTTGGTAGAGCAATTGGATATGAAGAATCAGCAAATAGAAAATGAAGGAGCATTAAATGAAGCCCAAAGGAACATATTGCAAAGGAATCATAAAATGGATCAACATGCTCTTAGCATTAGTGATGAAATGTCCGAGAAAATGTCAAGCGCAATAAAGGTAAAACAAGCTTGGGAGATTCTTTAAAATGTTCACAAAAGAGTTAATAAGGTGAAAAGGTTGTGTCTTCAAACTTTAAGAGACGAATTTGAATCCTTACAAATGAAGGAATCTGAATCCATTTATGATTATTATACAAGAGTCTTAATAATTATCAATCAAATAAGGAGATATTATGAATAATTAGAAGATGATTGAGCAGTGGAGAAAATTATTCATACTCTTGATTCAAAAATTGATCTAGTTGTTGTAACTATTGAACAATCCCAATACTTGGAAGACATGATTGTTGATAAATTTCAAAGATCTTTGCAAACTTATGAAGAGAGATTGAAAAAGAAGGCGTCTCAGTTTGGGCACTTCAAGCCAAGATGATAGATAAAGAGCAAGCATCCTCTAGCTCACAAGAAAGAGGAAGATGTCGAGGTCAAGGCTATGAAAAAGATAGATCTCATAGTGGTCATAATCATAGTCATGGAACAGGAAGAGGAATAGGAAGAGATACATATTAGTTTCACAACGAAGAATAAAGTCTCTTGAAAGTGCTCCCTCCAAGGATTGAAGAAAGCTCCTTCAGCTAGCAACCTGTCAAGCTTGAAGTTGGTTGAGGCCAAATATCCAACACGTTTTGTTCAGCTCACTCTGCTTCAATACAAGATGAATTCTGCTGCACTGGACTTCTTGAACTCCTCCTTTATTTCGTAGTCTGAATGTATAATGCTCCTCCTAAATTGTAACTTAAGTCACTCACAAATCAGTATATATAAGGTGTTTGGTTTTGTGTAATGAAAGGAATGATATTCGAATAGAACAGTAAAGTTCTGTTTTTTCTCATACGAAACTAGCTTCTGGTTTTGTAAAAACTGAATAACATTAATTAATGCTTCTTTTCACTTCTGTTATTCAACTACTAACTTGCTACTGAGAATCAAAAGGGAAATAACATGAAAATTTGAAGCTTGAATGATAAACTTGTA
>JANJEY010000004.1:26586260-26596668 GCA_024703695.1 Erythroxylum cataractarum | reverse complement strand
ATTTCAAACATACATCAAAGCTATCACAAACACAAATCTTATGCAACATCATAACTTGTATCAATCATAACTCTTAACTCCAATCTCGAAAACTTGCATACTTGGTATCGTTGGAAAGATAAAAGAACAAGATACAACTTTGAAGAAGGCAACTTTGTTCAATTTTATTTCAATTATTCCAGAATTTTCCTCGAATCAGCATACACGTTTTTTTCCTCATGCAAAACTTAACATTTATCCCAACTTCACTTCTTCTATTACAGCCTAATTCAAATAATTCAAATTTGCCATTGGAATTTATCCAACACTTAACCTCAAATTATATGATTTCTTACATTCAATAGTATCTTGCCATTCACCAAGTTCCTCTCTTGCTTTTTCCTAATATCTTACATATATAACCATGGTTCATGCTTAAAGTTTCTCAACTCATCAACCATGCATAATTCACATTCTAATATCAAAATAATCTATAACACAAATTATATACAAAAACACTCATTTACTTTCATTTTCATATTTTTAATTTCCACTCAAAGTTCGGGGTCCAACACTTTGGCTACGGTGAACCTTTCCCGAGAGGTGTTTTTACTTGATCTCGTAACTTCGATGCGGCAAAGGGAAGACTTTTGCCACAACACTTTTTTTCGAAGGGTGTTTTGCTTGGTCATGTAACTTCACTGCGGTGAAGCCAGACTTTATTCATGGAGAATTTTTCCCGAAAGGTCATTGGCAATACTCGCTTATTTCGCCTCGGCGAAATCTACTAGTGTTGACGTTGCTAATCTCATTACAATTACAATTTGAAGCTTTCGGCCTCCCTCCCACACGATCTTTAACTAATCGTCTCATATAGTAGCCTCGTAATGAGTATCGAGACCCGGGTACCAACAAATAGACTTAAGATAATTAACAAACAAAAACCATAACCCACAATTAGTAGGCATACATAATAATCATAGGAAAAAAAACTCATAAGTTATATAAAGTTCAAAAAAAATTATCATATCAAACTTATATGATAGACTAAACTGTAAAACTTACATGATTATTCAAGAATTTGATTAAAAGAGTTAAATTTAAATGCTTAAAAACAATTTTAAAAAAAAATCAAAGCTTAATGGTTTTTTTTCACTTTTATTTAATGTTGTTAGTTTTGGTTTTTGTCTCTTGATTGTGGTTTATTTGATAAATAAAAAAAACTTGTTTGATTGTTAATATTAATGTAGGTTCACTTTTATTATTGGTGGCAATTAAAAATAAGTAAAACTTATAGATAAATTAATTAAATAACTAGTTTTATTTAACCTCTGACAAAATATTTATTACAAAAATATTAATAATTAAATTATTATAAATCCAATTTTTATTTTGAATTAATATTTATTTATATTTTAATTATTAAAATTAATATTTCACATATTTTATATTTTAAAAATCTATTTCATAAAAATTACTTTAAACTTATGCATTATTAAGATGTTTTAAATTTGAAATATATTTATTATATAATTATCAAATTATTATATTTTTTCCCAAAAATTATTAAAAATTAAAATAGTTATAAATATATGTTAAAATAAATTAAATAGTTAAATTATATTAGTCATAACTCTAATTAATAATTAATATTAAATAATAAAGTAGCATATATTAGTTAATAATGAAACTAGATTAAGAGAGTAACAAAAACATAAAACTAAAACCAATTTTTATGATTTTAATAAATTATGAAAGTAGGAAGGCCATCATTTCCACCTTTAAGAGCTTAGGCACACAAACAATGGAATGCCTTGAGATTAGAGGATGTGCTCCTTATAAATGATGGCTTATATGTCTTTAATTCTACTCCACTTTTAGTGCACAAAAGATACTTGATCATAGACCTTAGCATTTCAATAATTTGCCATTGTTTCTCTAACTTCAGCAAGTAGAAATTTGACTCCTAGATATCAAATGTAAACAAGTTCCTCCTTGGGTTAATTTGCATAATATTCTTTTAAAATATTACAAAAATATTGGATTTAGTCACTTAAATAACTGTATTAGGAAACCAGTTGCTATGGATGAATCAATTATTATGAAAGAACTTGTGTTATGGTTGATATAAAGAAAGAGCCTTCGGATGCTATTCCTTTTATGCAATTAAATGATTTTGATAAGCTACATCAAGATGAACTGTTAGTTTCTTGCCAATGACGACCTCTTGCATATCGTGTTAGCAAAGCATAAAGACCTACAGTAGGAGCTTCACTAATGACAGTTACTATAAATCAATAGGGCTAGACAATGCTACTAACAATTTTTTTCTTCTAACCTAAAGTAACTAGCAATCATTAACGTTCTCCTCAACTAAAATGGCTTATGAATGAGGAAAGTTATAATCCTAATATTGTAACACTGGAACACTCTCAATATGTTTTGTAACTGCTATAATATTATACTAAATAAGCATTGAACATTATGTATGCATCGGTTATTTTTGGTCCTTCAGAATTGGGTGACACTACCATGAACGCTAAAGAAGTTGAATCCTCTTATTGACCCAAACTCTATTTGTCTATTGAACGAGACATGTCCTACAATTGGTGTTTCTAACTTAGAGATCTTAGATGGATTTAATACCAAGATTAGGAGGAAATCAAAAGGGAGAAACTAGGTGATAGCATTAACTTCTTCCAAGTCTTAATAAGAGCTTGTTATGTTAGAATGAAAGGTGTTTAAATAACCCTAATAAGCAACAACTTATCCAATCTTTCAATATTGATCGTGGATTGAGCTAATCTTTATTTAATTCAGCATCCCCTTTGATAAAAAGATATTTAAAAAGCACATTTTTATGTTTTTATATTATGCGTTTAGCATGGTGAGCAAACAAAGAAGGTGAAGACCTATGCTTCTTTATAATGGCTTTTCCCGTCTGGATTTGTTCCCAGTCTTAGTGATCGATGGAAACCAAACTAAGACATAATGGGACCAGTAAGACTAATTTTCTACATCCCATATAGCCTATATTTCTAATCACCATGCTTAGTAATATGGTAGAATTGTTGTCTCCTTTAACCCCAGTATAATGAGGATTATGAACTTTATAATCATAGTCCAAATCCTACATGTAGACATGAAATTGACTCAGGTAAGAACTTGAATTCATATATCCTTTATTTACGGCCTTAACTCAAATTTTCAGAGAGCTTCCTTATGGCATAAGCTAGAAGAGAATAAGGCTCATATACAAGCTCTATGGATAGTACTTAGTGATTTCAATAGCACACTTTATCCTTTAGAAAATTAGGGGAATTGTTCATTAAGGAATCATAAGCAAGACAAAATTGCATATCTAATCTTGATATTAGTGATTTAAACATGCCAAGTTATTCTTATATATGGAACAATATGTAGCAAAGGAGATGGTTTATAAATAAGAAACTTGGTAAAGCCACGGTGAGCAATCTTTAGCTGAAACAATTTTCTCAAAAGTGTTACAACATTTGGGAATGACCTATTCTTTGATTATTCCCCAATAGTTATACGTGGCTTTAATTTGACAAGGACCAGGTACTTTCTTTTTAGGTTTGATAATTATCTTACTAATGACCCTTAATTTGAAAGTGTGATCCTAAAAGGAAAGTCTCACCTTTTGTATTAGCATAATTCCTTCATTTATATAAGAAAGATATGGAATATTAAAGAGGAATTCAAATCACTAAAAAGGCAAAAATATAATGACACCCAAATAGCTATTACATCAGCTAAATATAAGCTATAAAAGATGCAACAAATGCTTTATTAAGATCTTAAGGCCCGATTATATGTCTACCATTACCAAGATTAAAGTGAGGAGGAACCATAAGGATATCCTCTCTTTTATGTAGAGGGATGAATCTTTCATCTACAGAGAAAGTATCTAGAAGGTGATTGCATTCTTTAACTTCCAGTGTGATAAGAGAAGGATGCCCCCTGAGTCCTTGAAATATTTGCTTTGCTAAAATAGACAAATTATGGCTAAGAAATTGTATTAAAGCAACAAATAGTTTGTCAACTTCTCTATTAATATTTTGATTATCTTGCCTATGAAGGTTTTGTTAGACTTCAATTCTGGAATTTTTTATGCAAACAATGTCACTTTGTTGCAATGATTTTGGATTCTTTTTAGTGGGTTGATTGATTTCTCTATAGAGTGATTTTTTGTTCTTTTATGATTGTGATGGTCTAGGAGTTATTTTTTCTATTCTCACAGTGATGGGGAATTTATAGTCCTCTCACTCTTAAGTATTTTTTTGTTGTTGTAACCACTCACTTCTCTATATTTTAGCTAACTATTTGCCACTATCTTCTTAACTTTCATGTTCCATATTTCAATCTTAAGTAACTTCTTAACTTCTAACCCATTTAGCCATGTTTTTGCTAACCACCTTCCATTATTTTCTTAACTTTCATGTCCTAAACTTTCATGAATTTAGCATATTTCTTCCTACATCCCTAATTTTTTGTTGTTCATGAAGTCTCTAGCTAAACATTCATTAGGCTTCCATTGTTTGGCTAAATTCATGCCCTTTTGTCATATGGGTTAATTTATTTTAAATTATCAACAAAAAATTTTGAAGAAAATTGAAAAGAGAAGAAAGAGATCAAGAAAAAGGTGAATAAACTCTCATCATCTTCAAACTTTTGATGACGAGAGTTAAAATTCATATGTTTAAATAATAAAGAGAAGATAGAAAGAGAATAACTTTTCTAAGGAGTGTAAATAAGTCTTGTTTAAATCATAAAGGGACAAAGACGATGATGATGATGAAGAAGATCTTTAAAGTAGGAACTCTCAATTTATTGTTAAAATAGGAACTCTCAAATTGTGATAGACAATTTAATAAGTTTACATTTTAAGCAGCTTTTTTTAGACATTAACAATTTTTATATATTACCAAACAAACTAATTGGTAAGTTCCTAATTAACCCAGTTGAATCAATTAATCTAATATAATTTTTTATTCACTAATGAGAATATGCCATGTCAACCTTGTTATTTTTCTTAACAGATGATCTTTAAATCATGGGAAGAATATGTGAACTATAGACCTAATAAATAGGAATCTTTAAATCGTTTAAAGAATTTACAATAAACGATTATAATACTTTCAATTTCAAAGAATTACTAATTTTTTTCTAAATTCAAATTATAAAATAAATGTTCTTTCAAACTAGCAAACCCAAAATTGTAATAATTATGTATTTTCTAATAGTTTGAGCAAAAAATTTGTATTTATAATAGATGAGTAGTTATGGTAAAGAAGGATGACGTTACATGTCTTTTCAAATTTCAAGGGAAGTGAAATTATTTGTAAACTTCTAAACTTTATCTAAAATCTTGTCTGCAATATAGAGTCATTGTGAAAAAAAAATATGATTGCTTCTCTCTACCAAAATTACTTCTCTTTAACAATTTGATGTTGTATACATTTTAGAGCTCTCTGTAAATAGAACTTAACAACCTTAATGACAATCTTCCTATCTAATAGTATTTATCCACTAAAGGAAAAATAGGCAAAGATCAAATTCTTCAGTGATTTATTTTTAGTGATGCATATAGATGAATAAAACTTAAATTTTATTTGATGGATTTGATTATAGTTTTTATTCTTGAAACTTTAATAAGAGAATGATAATTATTTGATTATCTTTAAATTGTTCAAGGAATTGATTTTTATAATTCATCAACTTAAAATTTAAGATAGTTATTTTGTTAAATCATAATTGCACTATTTTGCGCATGCTAACAGTGTAATTATGATGTGTTTTGTGTTTTGGGGATTTTGAAAGTCTAGAAAACCAACAAATTGATAAATTTGGGAAAGGATGGATGAACATGGTGTGTCCATGGCTTACTAGGCAAGAATTTTCATTGAACGAAGTGAGTAACAAGTATTTTGGACTTCCGCTATGGTGAATGTTAGATGTATCTTGTAAAAACTAAAAAGTGAATATTTATATTCATTTTTTAAAAGCCAAAATCCTTTTTTAATAGAAAATTGAATTAATGAAAGAAGAGTAAAATTAAAGAGTCATAAGACAAAGGAGTACCCTTAGCATACAAAACAACAGAAGAAACTACTACATCATAAAATAGATGGAAAATTAGAGATTTGTTAACTCTCCCTTAACGTCTTCATGTAGCTTTCATTCATAATTCCTCTTTGCGAATAGCTAGCACAACATACTAATGGAAATTTTCTGCTACGACTGTCGAAGGCCCACTGTCTAGAAGATCAACTTTCAACAATCGTTTATATACTTAAAGTAGAGCAAACATTAAAGTTGCATGTTAAATGGAGTTTCTTTGACAAAACAATCTCACGAATTTCAAACATTATCAAAGAGATTAAACTTTCTTTTTTAGAAGATTTTTTCTTGAATCGTCGAAGATTTCGTTCTCTCCAAAGCAAGTATATACAAACTCCCAAGACAATAATGTGAACTGGTCTTATGGAAGTTGAATGTGAAGAGAGACAATTAGTATAATATCAACAATATCTGACCCTAGATTTGTCCAAGAGCATAAGGCAAAGACATATTCCCATATTGGTTTGTTGAAGGGGCATTCGAAGAAATGGTAAATACATGATTCAATATGCAGAGAACACATGGGACAATATTTATCCATTTGCACGTAGGGAATTCGATCCACTGTGGAAAGCTTATTCTGAATGGCTAACCAGAAGATAAAAGAAATCCTTGGTGTTAAATGTTTGCTCCATACCATGGCTGCCTAAGGAATAGTGGTTCTATGTCTACGTAAGTTGTCACAAATGAGTTTATCAGTTAGTTTGTCTATAGGGATGCCATTCTAGAAGAAGGCGTCAGATTCTTAAGGTATTGGGGGATAGTTGGGTTGAAGTTGGCATAGACTTCTAAGAAGATTCCACGAGTTCCGATCAGTGAAAGTTATTGTCCATGTTTTTAGTGGGAACAATGGGAAAAGCCAAAATCCTCGCCGACATAGAAAGCATGTTTTTGTATCGAAACTTTGAACAAACTTCCTGCGAAATTGAAAGGAGGTAGAAATCTGAACATAAAAACAAAAGAACAAACAATATTAGAATGAACTTGTATTAAGACGGATTTTTTTGTGAAAAACCAGTAAAGACAACATGTTTTTCGATTCTTGGGAACTTTGAATTTTGAAATAATGAGTTTTGGTCCTGAAAAATAGATCCAATCAAAAATAAAGAACCAGTGGACTTGACAAACCATTTGTCAATGAAGATCTATAGTCGATGAGCTACTGTGTTTGGTAATGATTAGCGGCACAACTATCAGTAATGGCTTATATGCATTGTCCCAGTTGGACCCTTATTGCTAATGAGTACTAATAAAATTTTAGAGAAGGAAGTTCTCGGCATCTGGGAATTACTGAATGAATAGAGATTGAAAAACCAATGGGGTTAATTATTTCATAAACTTTCCGCAAATTTCTTTGGTAACAATAAAATATAAAACAAGCAATAATGAAATAATAAAAAACACCAAAAATTTGGTAACGCAATTTGGCACACCTTGCTTATGTCTGCGGGACCCTCACCTAGCTTAATAACTTTCACCGAAATACAATAGATTTACCCAAAGCTTTACTAAGCCGACACCACTCATTAATACTATCTTTCAACCTCACTTCTGTGAAAAAATTTCACACCCAATAGTATGACCACCTCGTACTAACCTCGACAGAGGATTTTCTCAAACGATGTTTAATGATAATGAAACAAACTAAATAACTCAAGTGAATAAATAAAATTCAACATAAAAGACAACACTTGAGAAAGAAAAGAAAACAACTTTCTAATTGGTTTAGCTCCTCCGTAATAGATCTAAAAGTCGTCGCAACAACAATGGGCTGATTCACATAAACACTAACACGAAGCCACAAAATCGTGGAAGAACAATTCTACGATATTTGCAATCCACATCAACTCACAGCCAATTCGTCTCCTTCCTCTTGCCACCGAAACCTTATATATAAAACCTACTAAATCACTACATCGTGACTATCAATTCATCATTGCTTATATGACATACTCACGTTGTTCAAGTGCAGCACACTCTCATCCTATGCCACCATACGCTCACATTTCCCAATAAGAATTTAATGCACACCAATGGACAATTACAACATATCCACTCCAAAGTTTTTATCCCTCACACACAATATACACTTCAACTATGTTTTTCCCATAAATCTATTTAACGCACAAGCCCCAATACTTCGTAAGTCACATACATGATGCGTTATTCAGCTCAAAATCATGATATGCGCAGCCAGCCAAAAACCTACTTCATAGACACGTGACACCACTACTTGAGTAACGCACACACACCACTAGAATTCTTTAACCAACGTGTGTTTATAGACTTCAATTAAAACACCAACTGTGGAGATTCAATAAAACACCAACTGTGATGTACGTGTATGACTGCAACTCAACCAAGTCAAAAGAGTCTATGTGTACCACGCTATTTTCATATCCCAATTTCAACACTTAACATCCAATTAATACATATCTTATTTTTCATTTATATGTCCAATTTAAAATGTCAAAACTAAATAAAAAATATATAAAATATATCCTAACAAAGATGTCGTCGTTTCCTTTCGTTAGTGTAAGTCACCAGCATTGTCTGGCATGATGTCAAAATCTCAAAGAGAAGAAAACTAAAAGTGGTTTGATGGTTATGGTTGGTGACAATGATGGCTATGATGGACCCCATTTTTGGAGCCCAACTATCATTCTGAATATCATAAAACGTGAGCGTGCATATTACCTTGAAGGGTTATTTCAAAGAACCCTCATTAGCCATCATCCCACAATAGTAGTGTGCCCACACCAATCAAACACCAAAATCACAATTTGACTTCTTCAACACAATTGTAACACTAAGTCTCTAGTTAAATTTGAGGCAAGAACCATCTCAATCGGAGCTCCATAGCTCAACCAAAGTGTGTTCAGTAACACAACCAATTCATGCTCTTCCAATCAATTCTCTCACTTTATCTCAATCAATATTTTTCAAATCAACATCAAATGATACCAATTTTTTATTCAAAGATAGAAAAATGTCTTAGTAATCTATTGCTTCAAGAATCACCTCATTTGGAGGTCGGATGGTGAAGTTATGGCCAAAAAATTCAAACATATTTATGTACTAAATTATATTGTACCTGTCTTGGCGAAATTGTCATAAGTTTCAATAGAAATATATAATTGCGTTCATTCTTATACTATGTGAAAGAGGACTTCTATATATACAACTTTTATGAAGACCACAAAGTGAGATTATGCTTCTAAAAGGGTCAAAATCACAATTTACTATAGTTGTCCTGTGAATATATGTTTAATGAACATACATGTCCGCCTAACGGACATAGACGGGCTTGGGAGTGCTTTCTAGACTCGAGAAGGTCCGTTTAATGAACATGGACTGAACTGGGAGTGTTTTTACACTCGAGAAAATCCGTTTAACAAATCTGAAGTCCGTCTAACAGACATTGGTGACCCAAAACTCCTTCCAAAGCCTCTCCAAAGGTTCCTACATCCATTCTAACATCATATTCACTAACAATCTTCCCAAATTCACTTCTTCTAATGTAATATCACTTCTTAAACATCCAACTACCAATTTGAGTGCATTAAACTCCCAACCCTTAACTCAAATGACTCATAACATACACAAACTCTCATCATTCACCATAGTTGTCATGTTCATACCTCCTATGCAGCAACATCACTTATAATGCTCATATCTCTCAACTCCGATATCCAAATTTTACATACTTTATATCGTTGGAAAGCTAAGAGGAAAAGTTATAATGTTTGTAAAGAACATTTTGTCTAAATCAGCATAGATTAATCCATTTTTTCCTCTAATCCATTTTTTCCTTTAAAGTCAAAACACAATTCCTTTCTTTCTTTTCCATAATACATCTCACTTATGTGAAACAACAATTCGTATTCAAAATTTATCATCTCAATTTGATAAATTCTGCAAGTATAACTAATTCCAACTCCACCTCATCCTGAATTAATTCATATTTCAACTCCTCCTCATCCATACCTAAATTCACATTTCAATTTGAATATCATCCATATACAAATTCATATTTCATTAACATCCTAAAATAAGAGTTTTACATAACTTTAATGGCATTTCCAAGCCACATTACATCATCAATATCAAAATCCAAAATACAAAAGATGTAAAACTCAATAATTCTTGAAATACATCTAAAGCCTTGATTTACATAAACTACTCCAAAACAAAACAAAACATGCAAAGTTAGAGTGATGTCTTAACTTTCTTTCACTCGGTCTCTTGCTCATCACCTTAATAGGGGAAGGAAAGTGGGGGTAAGCTT
>JANJEY010000004.1:26554628-26575921 GCA_024703695.1 Erythroxylum cataractarum | reverse complement strand
CTTGGACCTTGACTCCATAAAAGTCTAACTTTAGCTTTTTTACCAAAAGCCTTGTTTCTTCTTCTTCAATGTCACTCAACATCCAAAGTCTCTAATTTTCAGCTAAATCTAGACTTCTATCATAAAATCTTAACTTCCAAACACTAAATCTTTTCCTCAAACCCAAAAATCCTCAAACACCTTAAATCATTCCCTTTTCCTCATATTTTTATGCTAAGAAGATATAGATTGGGGAGTTTGAGTGGAAAGGAGTTTTGGGAGATATTAAACATCTATTTTAAGTTCTACATTTCTAAATAAGTTACTCTCTCTAACTCCATAGTAGTAGTCCACTAAGGTGGATTACTGAGCTTGAAAGAGGAGGAATTGAGGATTGTGTACTACTATGTGGAATTATAAGGATATTGAATTTGAGTTATGGAATTTGTGTTAATTGGGATAGATTATGCCAAATATTTTGGTTTATATAATTGTTGGTAGTATGGAAGAAGTGTTGTTTAGGTGTGAAATTATGGAGTGAAGTTTGTGAATTATAGTGAAGTTAGCATATTTGATTATGTGTTGAAGCGATGGCTCTAATAATCAAGTCAATAACTAGGAGAAGTCAGATTTGACCTCTTTTGACACTACCTTTAGAGTATATTTTTAGGTTTATAAATTAAAAGAATGAGGAATTATATAATAAGTAGAGCAATAATAACATGATCATTGAAAAGACTATAACCTTAAATATTGACTGAGTCTTTAAGATTAAAAACATGCTTCAAAATATACAATAGGATCACTTTCTTAACTTTACAATGAGCGTATAAAAGAATTTCATTCCATAAAACAATTGAGGAGCATCTCAAGCTGCTATTGGAGGGTAGGAGGTTGAGCTTTCATAATAGGAGGCCACCACGATACGACAAGTGGAACTAAAGGGATGCAATATAGTTTCAAATTGGGTATCACATATTTTGTTGAACAAATACACTTTTTGTGTAAGAACCTAACTATACAACCCCATCATGTGACTTACATATTGGCCCACAATGTTTAACCTCAATCTAATAGGTTGAACCAAATTTGGACCATATATTTATATCTTATGGACTTGCCTTTTAACGATATAAACAAGGGTCCACCAATTTGATTGTCATCTTTAATAATGTAATCCATCAACAATTTGGTTTGATACAATTTACAAAATTAAAATTTTGTTCTCAATATTAATTAGTCAGTTGTTAAGAAGTAAAATATGGATGTTTCCAGTGTTAGGATTATGAAGATCGGAGAGATAGATTTTATGAATGATAATTGGATGTAGTTGTTTAATTATGCATGGGAGAATAATAGGTGGATTAATCTATATATATTAAATAGAGAGCGTCTAAATAACTCGGGTTAATAGACGCAATAGGATCATAATGATGAAGCTATTAAGAAGAAAAGAGAGGAGATGGATTAATCCATGAAAATCCTTTATAGGGATATTAAGGATATGTTTGTCGTGCCAACTTCTATGTGGACCTATCTATTGTACTTTACATTGCTGCCTCTATTGTCCCAGTTAGGTTTAAGATGTTTAAGATGATTTTAATTATGTATTGTTTTAACTAACTCTTATGTGTTTAATTTGTTGATTTGATAATTTTGAAATTTTAAATATGGTTTGAATTTTATTATTTATGGGCATCTACAAATGTTGTAATAAAGATTTTAAGTAAGGTAGAGTATTTCATGATACGAAATTATTAGTTCTACCATAAAATGTTCAAGGAGTTTCTTACATCCTTTTATTATTTAATCTTGAAGCAAAATAATGAGGAAAATAATATTTTAAGTACAAGTTAGAATTAAGATTGATCTTTTTACATGAAAATTTTCAAAATTTTTGTGTTTTAGCTTTTTGTGCGATTGTCTTTAGGTTCTTATTAATAGCTTTGAGTTGATAGCATAAGTTTATATATAATTCTGAGTTGAGATTGATTATTAGAAATTATATAAATGATATGATTAAATGAATGTAATGTGATCTTGACTTTATGAATGCTAAGAGACTGAATTTATTAAGTGATAAAACTTTGATTTTACTTTTACCTAAGGGATTCTAAAAGAAATTCGGCCTTTATGCAATAATTCTTGTTTCTTTTAAGGATACCTTCTTGAATTTGAATTTCTAAAATTGGAATTTCATCTTTGGGAGATTACATGTAAGATGTTTACAAATATTAAAATCATACAGGCAAGTAAAATTTTAGTTTAAACCAAGTTGCCTACCCTTTGATACATTAATCCATTAGTGAGGCCTTTCGAGTCTAATTTAAATTTTAAGCTTTTGCTTGGTAACCCTTTCCTAAATACCTTGATCATAAAAGAAAAACTAATATTTATTGCCGAATTCATGATTAGTAATGCTTTTACTTGTGCTTTGATGCCTTTAAGAATAGGATGTAATGAGGAGTACAGAAAATGACAAAGTATATGAAAGAAGCAATATAAAAAGTGAAATTTTATACAAATTCATAAAGGTTGAAAAAAGTTTATAAGAAAATTATGAAAAAATAAAGTATTAAAAATCAATGTGCATTGATTCATGTTATTGAAAAGAATGAAGAAAAATGAATGGTTGTAAGAATATAAGTAGTTAGTGCAGTGCATTTATTTTTTATTAATTTATTTTGCATTGCTCTGCTAATTGTGAATATTTTTTGTTTTTCCTATTCTCTTTCTTTTATAACCACTTACCACTTTGTACCCATTACAACCCTATTGAATTCCTTTTGATTTTTTCTTGTACCATGTACTTAAGTAGTAGAGGTTAGATTATTTTCAAGCTTATGGTAAGCTCACTTTTATAAGAAGATAACAAAAGTATCCCCCTAAAATTTTAAATACTTATGAATGAATAATATTTTGTGAGGACCTATCAAATTAATATATTTGAACTTGATAAAAGAGATAGAATAGTGCTTCCTTTGTTTTGTTTTTATTAGTATTTACTTATAAATATAAGAAGTATGTCAAACAAATACAATATACCTTCCCATATAAATAATCACCTCCATCACTTTGTAGGAGTAGAGATAAGATACATTTTAAACAATTGTTTAGGTGATAAATGAGAGCTTAAGGATTAAAAACACTAATATTAATGTAAAGTGTATTAAAGGGTAACAAAAGGTGTTATTAGTAATGACATAACCTAAGGAATAATATGTTCACCCAATCTATCTTAGCATGTCATATGTGAGTTTTGAAAATTAAGTGAATAAGTAAACAAGTGAACTTAAGTTAGATGTTAGGTATGTCTGAGCTAACATCTCTGATAAAAGAGATTTAATAATGTAACACATGAATATCATATATGCATAACTGACCAAGTGGGATAATATAAGTCGTAATCTCAATTTATATTATATGACAATCGTTGAAGTTATATAAACCTTAAATCTAAAATATCTTTTTTCTCAGGTTTTAATTCCAAAAAATTGTTTTAATGTTTGTTAATTGAAAATGTTGATAGAAAATCATGAATGATTTGGTGTAATGGGCATTCTATAAAAGCTAGTTAATTTGATTCAAAGGATTAATAAATGAGTAAGATCATTATAATTTCGAGTTTGCATCAAGATGCATCTAAAAGGATTTACCTTTTATCGAAAAGGCAATACGAATACAAAGCATATTATTTGGTGTTAATCTAGAATTTGGGCATGACAGGATGGAATTCTTGTAAAATTTATACTTGACTTTTGTCGGTGATATAACTGGGCTTTAAAAAACTTAGAAAATGAAATTCTAAGTTACCAAAATGCTTAAATGTAATGAAATTAAATCTGAAATGAAGAAACTAATTGATTGTTATAGAAGATAGTTATAAACTACAAAAAAGAAATTTGATATAACAAAGGTGAATTTGCAATGTAAAGAAAATTGAAAAATAACTGAGTGTGTTCAAAACAGGTTGATAGTTTTCTTTAAAGATTGATTTTTCTTGTATTGTGATTATATTGGTTTGAGAATTATTTGGCAATTGTATTCCTCTGGTGAATTTATAGTCCTCCAATCCTTAAGCAATTTTTGTTATAACTACTAACTTTCACACATTTTAGCTAATTATTTGCCACTATTTCTTTAAATTCCACTTTCTAGACTTCTCGTAACTGCTAACTTCCATGTTTTAGACTTTTGCCTCCAACATTTTTCTTGTTCTTGTTAACTTCTAGCCCACTTGATCATATTCTTATTAACTACCCTCATGCTTATTATTTTTTAAAGCACATGTTAACTATATGGACTTTTTGAATCCTGGAATTATTAATTGATGAATTATCTAGCCAATTGAATTCCATGACTTTTAATATTTAAACTTTTCACTTTTGGGCCAAATGGCCCAAATTATTTTTGCCACCACACTCCATACAAATGTCTGGTATGATATTGAAAAGCTTCTAGATTTCTGAAGTTATTAATCTTTGTAGGAACAAATACCAAATCTTCAAATTTACTATTCCCGTATCTTTTTAACTCTTTAGAATTCTTTATGATCTTCTATATTCAAATTTAACTTCTATAACTTGCAAGGTCTCTCTGTGAAGGTCTATTCATCATGTTCCTCTTGACATCTAATAGAAGTTGTAAATCAAATTTAGTAGCATTGACAATTGCAACAGGAAAAAACTGATATTCATCTATCTGACATAGTTTGGTCAGCTTTAACAAACAATAGAATTCCCTTATTTATTTGATCTGAGATAATATTCTTGAATCTCCAACATGAAATTATCGAGTGACTCTATGGATTATGATATTTGCACTAGACTTTACCTCTAATTTCTTCCTTAACGGGAATTTTGTGCTTCAACAGTAAAGTAATAAATTTTTTTTGCAATAAAAAACCAAAGATTTTCTCTATTTTGGAATTGTCGAAGTTATACTAAATTTGAGCAGATGGAGCTTGTATTTTCCTTTTGACTTCAAGAGATTTTCGCTTTAGGGAAGGGCAAACACAAGCTCCGAGGATGTTGACTTTAGCTACTGCCAAATTATAAGAATTTGTCTCTATGACATAAGTACCTAATGAATTCCTCTTTTGAGCCCTTCTTTCCTAAGTTCTTTATATTTGAAGAATTTTATTGTCATTCCATAGAAATCATGAAATTTCTTGCCTTGCAATTTTTTCAGTAATTCATATCAGACTTTTTGAGTTAACTTTACATATTTAGTTTCTAACAATGCGACATTGACATCTCATTTTCTTGAAACGAGTGATGAATATGTCAACATTCTCAGCACTCTTCTAAATAATTTTGGAGGGCTAAATTATACTAACTTCAAGCTAAGTTCGAAAAAACTGAGTATGAAAAAATGTTTTCATTTCATCCCAAGAAAAGATAAAATTCTTAGGTAACAAAGCCTACTAGACAAAGGTTGTACATGTTAATTAATATGGGAACAATTTGAGCTTAAAATCGTTGATTGATTGACCACCTTCCCAAAATCCAAATTGAATTCAGGATTCTACAATCACGAAGATAAGGATTCTCATAATCAATCTATTATAGATAAAGTTTGTGAATTTTTGGTTGGCTAAGTTGTAATAAACCAGGCTTGTATAATTTTTGGATAACTTCTCTAATGACTTCCATATTGACTAGTAATATCATTTATGGTGGAGGAATAATAGGATTGTCGTTTATCGCTATAATGTTGCCCCCTATGACTTGTTAACTTCAACTTGTACAATAAATCTTTGGCTACCAATAATTTGGAGCGTTACTGCCTATCGCTCATTTCCAAGATTAACATTAGGAGGCATCACAAGAACATCTTCTCTCTTATGATGAGGGACAAAAGTATCTAGAAGGCAATTGCAATCTCCAACTTCCATCGTATTAGATGCCCCCCTCCTCCTGAGTCCTTTTGAGATTTGCTTTGTTAAAGTAGGAGAATTTTGTCTAGCAAATGATATTAAAACGAGAGACAATTTGTCAACCTTCTCTGTCAATATCTTGATTACATTATCAATATCTTGATTACATTAGTCGTTGAGGTCACATTAGACTTCAATTCTAAAATGTTGTTTGTGTAACATCATTCCATTGCAACAATTTTGAATTCTTGCCAACAAACAAGTTAGCTGAAGACGAGGACGTCTTCTTTAGATTCTCTACTATCTAAGATACAAAGCCTTTATTTCTCGATTTACTCTTTCAAGGTTGGTGGCAAAATGATTTATTTTCCATTCCACGCTCGCAACATCGTAGTCCCATTAAGTATACCAAATTGTTTAGTGTTAATATAGATTCAAGTGTGTTAGGGATTTTCCTAGAATTTGAACGTAACTTCTAGTAATGATTATATGGTTCAAAAGACTTAGAAAATGGAATTCTAAGCTACCAAAATGCTTAAATGAAATGAAATAAAGTATAAAGTGAAGAAAACAATTGATTGTTATAAACAAAATTCGAATTTGCAATGTAAAAAAAGTTGAAAGATGATAAAGGGTATTTGAAACACGTTAATAGTTTTCTCTAAAAATTGATTTTTATTGTAAGATGGAAATTGTTTGGCAATTGTATGTTCCTCTATTATCTAGGTACTAATGAATTTATAACCCTCAAATTTTTGTTATAATTGCTCACTTTTATATGTTTTTGCTAACTACATGTCACTATTTCCTTAACTTCTATATTCAAGACTTCCTTAATTGCTTAACTTTCATATTTTGGACTTCTATCTCTTCCAACCAACCAATTCATGTTCTTGTTAACTTCACTATTATTAAAGCGCATATAAACTACGTATTAACTATTTGGACTTCTTGAATCTTATTAACTATTTGGACTTCTTGAATCTTAGAGTTCTCGGTTGATTCTTATGTCGATAAATTCTCTAGTCAAATAATTCTAAGATTTCTAGTACTTGGGTCTTTGCACTTTTAGTTCAAATAGGCTATCAATAACAAACGAATATTTGCTCCCTAGAATCCCACGGTTTAACCCACTAAACATCCTTCAGTCTACTTAAATGTTACAATTTTCCCGTGAGGATTTGATAGTCACTCTCGTATGTTTAGATTATGGGTTCCAAGATGTCTAACGTAACAAAGCAATACCAACTTTGAGCAAAGAGTGACACTAAATTTTAGTAAATGTGTCATACCTTCTCTCACCACTTACAACTGGATTTACCAGGGTTAGCTGAGGCTCAACTAAGAGACTCCGTTCTGTACTTCGTATAAATGTACGGACAGATTGAGCATAGGTTGAACGATTGCACTATGCAAAACAACAATTTAGGCCAAACTCAATAGTGTTTGGCTAATTAACGGTGCCTAATCCACCGTAGGCAGATGATTTCACACAAGCCCTTGTTCTTGGCACGCTCTATATACAAGTTGGTTATACACTGTTCGTAAGCTTAATCTATGTACATGGAGCAAAAACCAATTGCTGCCCTCGTGTCAAACTGAAAACTCTCTTCACCAATCACCCAAAATACAAGCCTAGGTCTTCTTCAACTTTTGCTTTGGCAAACGCAAGCCCCTGACTACCCAATCTCCTATGGTATAGTCTTACAGTGCTCGTCTCCTGTTTATGCTCGTCAAGTATTCAACAACCAGGCACAAGATATTTAGTCCTCTCCTGTTCTTTTGCTTCTGGTTCAACCGCTCGCCAGCGCTGTTGTCTTGTTTCCCTCAATGTGTCATGAACTTATGATTCTTCGTTGCCCAGGACAAACTCAGATACCCCATGACGGATTTTCACAAAACACCAAAAAAAACAACCCTCCCCATGTTCACCCATGATTAGACGAAGCCTTCAGACTCTCTTCTGGTAGTGTCCAAGACAGCAGGTGTCCACCAGAATCCCCAGTTAGGAACTGCTTCATGTCACTGCTGAGATAAAGTGCAGTAACGGGATGCTTATGAGACTTCAATATCTTGTGCAGAACTAACCTGTACTCTGGTATCTTGTCACCTAAATTCAGCACCCCTGACAAGGTACAGGTCGATTTACTCAAAGCACCCTCTTGAGACAAATGAACCATTTGCCACACCTTTACAGCCCCACTCTGGTGACCTGTTACATACCAGTTTGTATCCAGCCAGTCTGAAAAAGTACAACTTGTCACTGAAAGAATGGAATCAGATGGCAATTGGGATGTGTTAATCAATGCAAGGCATTCCCCATTGATGCTCCAAATAGCAAGCAGAATTCCAGCAGCTGTCACAATCTCCCCTGTCAAGTCATTCACATAAATTGCTGAAACTGGTGCTGGGAACTCCGGTAGCTGCCTAATGAATGACAAGGAACTAAGGTCCCACATAATCACTGTGCAGTCATCAGACCCACTCACAAGCAGCATGTACGGCTGGCTAACATGAAGACATGTGATTTTGGCAGTGTGCCCACAAAGTGCCTTCTCCAACTGCAGGCGTCGTGAGACACGGGGCTTGTCGTTGCTGATTCTCCAAACACAAATTAAGCCATCATCGGCTCCTGTCACTAAGATTTGACCATCATGGCTAACACCAGTGCACTGAATCTGGTTCCCATCATGAAGATTTTCATGCGTAGAGAGAAGTCTGTCTTGATCATAGCTCATGAATCTTAAACTACGATCTGGGAAACCCCATGCCACATATTTGGTGTATGTTCGAGGCTTAAGTAAACTGTTTGTCCCTACCACAAAAATTTTTTCATTGAGGGTAACAATTTGCATTATTGCAGACAAGCTCTTGCGTACTTCATGTGGAACAAGATGGGAGGAGAACTTAAGTGGATGAGGAGGAAGCCTTCTGTCAGATCGCCTTTTGACATGAGGTTTGAGAAATAGCTGCTTAGGAGTTTGCCCAAAGTGATTGATTTGTGCTAAGATAGAGGCTTTCATTGCTGGATCTGTAACTGAGTCTATATCCACATTCCCCTCGTACGTGTAGTGATAGAAAACATTCACAGCTTCTTCAGCCGCCTGTCCATTATGCAAGGAGCATTGAATATAACTAGAATAAATAACAATGGATTTGGAAATAAATGATTTACCATCAAAAGGATAACATTAGCAAAATACTCATAGGACTTGGATATTGAGATTCATAATGATGACTAAGGGAAGATAAAGTTATAGTTTTCGTATTTAAAGGATGAAGCAACTACCAAGAGAGGGATAGATACAGAGAGAGAGAGAGAGAGAGAGAGAGAGAGACAGAGAATATGAGAGAAGATATAGTTTTCCTATTTAAAGGATGAAGCAACTACCAAGAGAGGGATAGATACATAGAAAGAGAGAGAGGGAGTGAATATGAGATATTCATTTTGTTACACACAAGGTAAATAATCCAAACTAACCTTCCCTCTTTGTTTATATCCAAAAATGAGATCTATCCAGTGATGAAGATTTTCCGAAACATAATCTGACTCCAATGCTTCCCTATGCTTCCTGATGAATTCTCTAGCACTGCCTCTAGCCCATGGAGGTAAGATGACATCACCAACCTGGAAAAAGATTTCACTTGGAGTGTTAACAAGACAAAATTTTGAAGGGACAGGTACTTTGCAAGGGAACAAATTCTGATGCCTCGATCACCATTGAATAAAGAAATGAAAGCAATGGAAAGAAGACGATTCAACAACTTCCAGTCGAACCTACCTTCTCTCCCGATTGTTTCTCTCCCAAGTCAAGATTGAACTTATTATCCAAGAACTCTGGCATGTAGAAGAATTCTGGAATCAACTCCTTCACATCAGATGTATTGCCTTTCCCCGCTGCACTTAACCACGTATCTCTAACACTATTGAAAAGACGGTCAGCATGATCAAATTGACCACCCTGCAGCTTCAGATTCTCTGAACTAAATGGTGGAAGGCGTATAAGATAGAACAGGACAATCCCCGCACTAGAATAATGAGAACCATAATGAAACTTGGGCACCTCAGGATCATCCCAACTATCGTATCTGTGTAGAAAGAAAAAAAATGTAAAGGAAACGACAAATGAATAATCAGTAACTAACTCTGTCATATGCATCTCAGCATACCTTTTCCTAAATTCGTCTTCCCCTTCAGGTGTCTGACAACCCATTGGTTTGTCAAGCTTACGAAAAGTTCTAGGATTGGTCAAATCAAGATCTTCACTCTCATAATCTGAAACAACCCATGGAAATACTGGATATTGGGTGAGATCACTGTAGCCACGACCAGCTAAGGTATTGAGGTGCATTAGGTATTGGAAGTTACTAATTTCTCCATTTTGCCACCTTTTGGAAAAGGATTTAGCCATTATCTTGAATAAACGACCGCCTTCACCACTCTCTTGTTTTGTTGAACCAGAAATTGTGGGGTCCAACCTTAAGCAAGGCAGAAATTCATAAAATAAGAAAATTAGGTTCCAATATTCAAGATAAGGAAGAGGCAACCCCAACATTAAAGGAAACAGTATAGCATGAGCAAGACAAGAGTGTATGAAGTAAAAGAACAATATGAGGACAGAGAAACTGGATTTCATTTCTTTGGAAAGAAATTAGGGAGATTCTAGCAGGTTGACTGCATAAGGAAAATGCACGTAAAAATTACCTCAACAGAATCACATCCAAGTCATATAGAGCAATATGTACACAAAGTTGAACATATCATGAACATACAAACAAAGCGATAGAAGCAGAGCAGGCAGAAATCAGCACAATATTCCAAGTCATATAGAGCAGCAATATGTACACAATGGAGCGAAGTTTAACATATCATGAACATACAAATAAGGGGATAGAAGCAGAGTCAGACAGAAACCGTACATGCTATTCCTTGGAAGATTCATGGAAACCAGATTTTTGAATACTTCTTCTCTTTCCTTTTTGTGAAATACCAGGAGATCATTACATCCATCCATGCTAAATATCTCAATAGCAACAGGACGAAGCTGGTAGTCACGTTTCAAAATTTCATGGACACTGTTGAGTTTCCACATTTGCCAAGGATGAGGTAAATTACCACTAGTACACACTTTTTCCTTGCCCCATGCACCACCATTGTAAGCCCATGCCCTTCCTCCAACATATGTCTTTACTGTTGTGCTCCACGAAGAAGTTGACTTGGACTGGAAATCGATACTGTTAGTAACATCCTTTTTCACACCCAAAGCCTGATCAATAACAGATAGTTCATCTTCGCATTCTTTTTCACAAATGCACTCAAAATCATCGATGTAAAAATTCTCAATTACATATAAAGAAAGTTCCCCTATCAGAAATACTCCATCATGCTTGTCCAGACCTACAACTCGTTCACAGTTATATTTAAAGCGGATCTTTTCAAGGGGCTCTAGATATGGCCTTATGAGATATTCACCATTATCATTAAGTTCTTTCTCTGACTTATCATCCGTGGCTTTGACTTCATCAACTTTATTAGAAGATGATTGCCTTGGAGATCCTATTTCAGACTTCTCTCTTATACTTTCTGACAATGGAGCAGAGACTGTACTGGATTTGACCCCAAACTCAAGTGCTGAGTGAAGACTAGCATCATTCATACTGCTAGCTCTATCATCATTCCACCCACTCCTAACAGAATCTATATGTTTGCCATCATCAGCTCCTTTGAAAAAGTCTCCATACATCTCACTTTCAACCCCATTCGGACTGGCACCATCGGTGAAAAGCTGAAAAAAAACCTCTGAGTCAGTATCAGAAGCATCAGGCCCATTTTCAGGTTTTCCTTTAGACAGCTCAAGTTCTCCAGGTTCAAATTGCCCATCCAAAACGTTTAAAACAGTATCAATCTTCAATTTGCATCGTGCAAGCTTTTTGCGCATTCTATATGGACCTTCAATGGGACAAAGCTGCCATTCAGGATCTTCAGTCACAGAGGACTTGGGCATTGGGAATATTCCCCGCTCATGGACAAGTTGCTGAAGAAGGGTTTGCCACTCACTTTCAGCATGTAAAACCCATCCATACTTATCTTGCCGAACAACTCTCAACTCAGTAGACATTGTATCACGAACCATTTCCAAAGCATATCTCCGTTCATTCAATTGCTCCCAGTGTCTTACATCCAACTTTGAAATATCTCGTAATCTTCTACTCATTTCCCTCTTACGACGTCCCTCAAGACCTTTGATTCTTACTCCTGGAAATTTTGCTGATCCAGTAATATACTGAACCCACATAATGGCTGCACACTGCTCCAATACTTTGTTGACTACCTGCTCAGAAACCTGAAACCACTCAAAGAAAGCAGATAGACTTCCAGTTAATAACCTGTCAAAACCACCATGTAATACATCCAGATGCTGTCCTTGATGTGGTTTAGAAACAAGTAAGTCCTCTAGTGCAGATCTGCGGTGCACCAGAAGAAACTTGATAATGTCAACTGCCATGTTCTGTACGTTTCGCCTATGATCACGGAGAAGAGATAGTAGATTTACACAAAGACAGCAATTTAGATCAGTGTCCAGATTAATGGGGCAGAAAATAATTCTCCTATGAGCAACTAGTAACTGCAAAACTGTGCCAATGTCAATTCCTGAATCTTCTTGCTCATTGCTTGAGGGCAATCTCTTCTTTGGTTCAAGGAGTAAACCTAAGTTTGAAAGGAGCTCATCTTCACCAATGTGAACTAGGAATGATGGAAGAAAACAATATAACATCAAGCGATTTGTGTTCTTGAGGAGTGAATGTATGTAGGCATCAAGTTGTTTGCTCCCTCTCTTAATTGATAAAATACCCTTTCCTGCAGGAGCTGCTTCTTCAACACGACCATCTTTATTTGCCAATTGCAACATTGACAACATAAACTCCAAGGTCTTCAGCACACCAGCTGGTTGAGGAAAAGCACCCATATAGACGCGGTCAACTATCATCCAGCACAATGCATCTAAGTTTGATGACCACCTACTTTTATCTAGCTTTTTCTCATTTTCTTCATCATCACGGAGAAGACGCCTTTCTATGAAGTTCATCAACCTACTAAGGCACAAACCCTGAAAAACTAGAACAGTTTCAGGGTCAACATATAAAGGTGCCATTTCCAAAACACTCTCAATAAGCAGTGCTGCTTTCATCTGCTCAGTGATGAAATCAGAAAGAACTTCTGCCACAAAATCTAGTACAGCAGTTGTTGCTGCAGAACATGGACCTCCTCCATAACCAGAATCATCAATTTCAAGAAGCATTTTTGCACTGATTGTGATGTATGTGTTTGCAGCAGATGGATTTGGAGTACTAGATCTCAATTCTGAAGATGAATCCAGTTCATGGGCTGTCAAAGAAGATTCTACAGAAGGAGAGGCATGTAATGAAGGTCTGGATTCACGATTTTGTGTACTTCCCAGCCATGATGCCAACGCAACAACTGGAGATGAAGAATTTGCAAGCGGAATCCTTGAATTAGATTTCTCTGATATGACAGGTGAATCCAATATAGCATGAGACACAAAACTTGGAGAATATGCCGGTTGAACTGAATCCGTATTGCAGTCAACATTATGTTCATTATATTCATTTGAGCAGGCGGAAACTTGCTCAACATTCTCCAAGTCCAAGTGCTGAACAGCTAGGCCATCTCCTTGCACTGGCTGTTTCAAAGGGGAATTAGCAGCCTTGACATATGCTTTGCTATCAGCGACATAATTTTCAGGTACAGGCATATCTTCAGAGCTTGTACTAGCATGCCCCTGGGGAAAGCTCCCAATACTAATGGAAGTCTTCACAGAGTGTTCTTGATCATGAGGCAAACTAGAGAAAGTATATTGGGAACTGCTGTAGTTATCATCACAATCATTCAAGTTTTTTTCTTCTGTCTTGTCAGAGAGTGCTCTTATCATCTTCACTGCATAAGTTGCCCTGTAAGAGAATAGGATTACCCCCATCCCACAAAGTAAAAAGGATGACAAGTTATTAAAAAAAACAACATGTGTGAAGGAGACTCTAGTTACGTTAAATAGGTACAGAATAACAAAAATTCATTAATTGAACTGGCACCAGGGATGGAATTGAAAAAAAATGCAGAACAAACAAAATATAGCAACAAACCTTATACAAGAAAAATAAAGGTCTATGCAGTTTTCAAGAAACTCTGGCCTTCTACAAACAGCTGTAAAAGGTGGACACATTTTTGCAAGATCAACCATAAACCTCAATACTGAAGTTGCAGTAGTAGGAGCCAATGCTTCCCCACCCATTAAGCGTGCTGCATAAGTCTTGTGCATCAATGCTTCACCCTGAAGCTCCCCTGCCATGTCTCCATTCCCCTCCACAAGCTCTGACATAAGACTAGCACCAACAAGGGAAAGATTACCAGTTTGATGGGCAAGCATTGACTGGAAAATTAACCTATCAAATGTATATTTAGCCATTGCAATCACTGAGTCCAACAATTCAACAAACTTCAACTCCACATAGCTTCCATCACTTGGCATCAGGGCATGAAAGTCAAGCATGCGGACTTCCGGCAGTCTTGGATAAACAGGCTTTCCAAATATCAGACAGAATATGATATAATATATGTCAGGAGAATCATAAAAACTTGGAAGAACTCGCACCAAACCCTGATAACCCCCGCTACTGCAAAATTTAAGAGCAAAGTTGGGAGAAGAAGCAAGGCACACACCTAGAAGAGTCATGATCCATCTCATACTTGTAGGATGAACAGCTTCATCAAGAAAAAATGTGATCAGTTTGGATGAAACAATCTTATGCCACTGTTCAAGCGCCTCTTCTGATTTTATGGTTACTTGTAGATCAATAAGCATCTCCAGCAGCATATTCCTTACAATTACGTGTTTGCCCATTGACTCGCGCATTATTTGTTCCCGTGGTTTCAGTTCAGGTGGATCAAATGACATAATCACAAACTTAGCCACATTTTCAAGTTCGGAAGCCAGAAACCCATCTTCCAGTATGACTCCAAGCAAGACAACTAGTTTCTCTAAAACAGGAACTTCAACATCACCCCGCTGCAAAGTCACTAGCAGATGTTGAACAAGGTTTATTCGGCGCAATACAGTAAGATTATGATTTCTATACCAGTGCATAGATACTAAATGCTCAAGGAAACCTAAAAGTGCAATTTGAATGGGAACTGGGGCTGTAACCCATAAGGTCCAGTCCAACAAGACATGCTCAACCATATCCGAATTAGACAAGACAATGCAATTTGAAGTTTCAACAGGTATATCAGAGTTTTCTAGCTCAGAAATATGACTGAATGAATCTTTTGGGGCAGAAAAATCATCCATATCACCAAGAGACCCAACTGAAGAAACTTCATCCCGAAATTTTGACAAGCTAAGGTCCTCAAAGCTGGCATCCTGAAGAGTTTCAGCAGGAGACAAAGTAGTGTGCATGCTTTCCAATTTCCTTGGCTCAGCAAAAGAAGCTTCACATGCAGCAATTTGGAAAAAGATTTCCAGACATTGCATGTCAAATATTGACATTCTACGACGAAGAAATAAAGATAGCAAATGGTATCCCCTGCATGTTTGCATGTCCTTTACATTCTGGGGATTCTGATGCAATGCACAAGCCAATAATGTCAATGCCATGTGAAGCATATCCCTTGTTTCAGCAGCTTCAACAAGAGCAAGCACTACAGCCATCCCACCAATAGGGCGGATAGTATCGCCAATTGTGCATTGCCTGCAGACACAGATGTCCCCATAGAGACGTCCAAATCGTGGTATACCTGAACAACAGAAAGAAGCAGTCATGAAATGATTAATAGTAGCATCCTCCGTTCAATAAACATACTCCCATGAAACATTTTCCACAGAATCAGACTTTAGTAACTCACCCCCTATAGGAGAAGCAGCAGCTGACATTGGATCAACCAGATTGATCAACGAGAATGTCCCAGATGATCGAATAGCTTCAACACATGTTCCATCGAATGCAAATATAAGTTTCTTACCAGAAAGCTGTAAAGAGAGATTTCCTAGCCTTTCCAAATCCCAAACAATCCCACTGCCATCTGCCCTAGAATCACCTTGCTTGCCAGCATTATCAAGTTTCTGTGCATTTGCCAATAACAAATCAGCATCCAAAGAATCTAATACGGCCATACTACCACCACCACAAGCCTGATTGGGCACGAAACGGAGAAGATCCGAGTCTTGGAAAAGCCCTCTATAGCCTCTACCAAGAATGTACATAAAATATATACACCCTGCTGTAAGCACCTCCTCAAAAAGATAGGAAGAACGTAGCTTCCATGTCAAATCACTAACTCTTGCACAATTAAAGGGGGTCCCAATTGTTACCTGCAAAGGCTTACCAAAAGGAGACGGAGAATAACCTAGTTTACCTGTGTGTCTTAGCTTTCCATTAAGGTACAGATATGCAACACTAGCTTGAAATAGTCCGGCAAGAGCATTTGGTTTACTGTGAACAACTGCAAGGTGATGCCACCTGCCTTCTTCTAACTCTAAGCCAGAGAAAGACAGGGAAGAAGAGTTGCTTGTCGCAAGGGTTAGAACACCGTCCTCCTGAAGATAAAGTTCTGCATAGAATGAGCTTCCACTACTTGCTGTACCAACCGAAAAAATCCGAAGAATATGATGTCCATTGTGAGTCACGTTACAACCACTTCGTCTCTTAGAAGGACCAGCTTTCAATGGTTCCATTTCCTTTGCTTGTGACTTCAGGAAATTTCTGAACTGAAACCAACACACAAATGAATAGCCCGCAGCAGGAGGCCAAGACCTTTCTCCTAAGGATACCTGAATCGAAGCATGGCCAATTTTGCTCATGTCCATCTCAACAAATGGTGCCATAGAAACATTCTCCAAGGCCATATCTTCTGTAAGAATTAGCCTCTCCATCATATCAACAAGAAGATGACCTGAATTCATGAGTCTCATTTGTAGAATGTATCTAATAAGCTGTTGAAGTTCTGAAGGAGACAACCTATCACGAGAAATGATGACCTTATTTCCCAACATACAATGTTATAATCCACATAAAAGACAAAATGTCCTACCTGTATGCTCCAAGAATTTCCACAATCTTTAATGCATGAGAAAGCAATGGAGATGAGCCTAAAAGGAAAGGGCGAATTGTCTCCAGCAGAAGTTCTACACAACCTAGAAAATTTGAGAAAATGGTAACGAAATTAGTTGAGAAGCTAACAATAAAAGATAGAGGAATATGGATGATTGCAAAGAATAGCCATTCCTACCAATAGATGTGAGGCTTTCCTGATTAAATGGACCAGCAAGAGCAAGCCTATCAATAAGATTTAGCACTTCCAGTTGCACCTTGGGAGTAAATAGTAACAATGAACGGAGCAGAACTCTAATGGCACCAGGGTTGTACACTCTTTCCTTGTCAGGATCACATAAACCCGACGATGTAGTTAAAAGAAAAGTAGCTGATTCAGATTCGTTGAGGTCAGTCGGTCCTCCACTATCTGACGAAAAGAACGGTGGAAGCACAATTTCAAGAGCAACCTCTAGCAACAACCGTATAACTTGCTTTTCACACTCAACACAAAGCAAGCCAGACTCAGATAGAAGATCATAAAACATCTGGGACAATATAATAGAATGTAATTTTGTCCTGTTAATAGCATTGCCACACACTCCAGCTGTAATGAGGCGCATTAAATATGTAAATAACCTCATGCAAACAATCAAAGAAGATTCTTCTGCCTCTCTTCCATCACCTTGGAAACTATGGAGTGTGGTCAATAAAAGAGAAAACCCAGTGGCTTCACAGAAGACCCTCTGAGCTGAACCGTTAACTCCCATTATGCGCCACAAGGTACCCATCATATCACATTTAGCATCACATTGAAGCTTATATTGATTCCCTGTACCACTTGTAACCATTCCACTTTTTAGAACTTCAACAAGAGCACCTAATTCTTCGGGATGAGCCTGGAAATTGGAATCCCGGATCAATAATCATTAGATCAGAAACAATCTAGCACAAAGTACAAGTTTCTAAATCATTAATGAATGAAAGACAGGCATAAGCTGCAATTATTTTGCTATTTACAGCTTCAAGGGCTAGTTGTCCAAAGCAACAGTTTTCAAAAGATTAAAATATAGATGAGAACGTAGAACTCTTAGAAGTAACATTTGTAAAAATCCATGCACAGAAAGGTTAACTACATGAATTACAAACCTGTGCAACATCTTCAGTAATCAAACAAGATAATATTCGGAGGACACCAGGACGATGAACACTAGAAACCACAAAAGGAAGAACAGTGGCTACACCATTAGCTGAACGAAAAGATGCTTGATTGCCTTCAGCTTTTTTCACCAAAGAGACCAAACAGTCCCATGCAACAGATATTGTACCCTCAACTTCAAAAATAGGAAACTTCCCAGAACCAGATTCTATTAGCTTGGGGGAAGACAGAATAGCATCTTTACTATCTAAGTGTTTCTTAAAGCTAGACTTTTTATCTGACTGGTTAGGCTTAACACTTTGTTCGTCTGATCCTAAAAGAAACTTGTGCTGCTTTAAATCATCAAGCAGGACTTCGAGTACACCAACTTCCCGAAGCACTTTCTTGTATTGCTGATCAAATGATATAAGTTTTACAAAGAAAGAGAGAATAGTGTGCTTCAGTTCTGGTATTATTGGTTGCTGCAATAGGCAACAAAGAGAGAGTAATTCTTGTTCGGGAACACAGTTCACAACAGTCACTGCATATTCAAGAATTTTTAAGATAATCTCTTGCAACGATGCTGGAAAGCCAGCCATATTTAGGATTAAAAGTGGAACTGTTCGCAATTTTTGACAGAGTTTATAGTTTTCAATGTGACTGGAGAATATCTTAAACATTCTATTCAAAACTTCTGCTTGCAATTCCCTGTTATCTGCCTTGAGCAAAATGTCTTGCAACATCTGAACTGCCTCAAGGTCCTTAACTTTGTTATTGTCTATATCCCAATTTTCATCAGCAAGCCAATCAAGAGATGGTGTACGACTTCTGCTATGACCAACCTTTGCATGAGAAGACCTAGAACCTTTTCCAGCAGAAGATCCTTTAGATTCACTTAGACCAGTTTGAGCAAGACTAACAAGAACATCAAGCAGCCTAGATATTACAGGTGATATATGCTCCAAATAGAGATCCTCTTTTCCCACACTACCGTGTCTCCCTACATCATTCCTAGCCTCAGGACCAATGGAAGTCCCATCTTGATCGGTATTAGTAATTGACGGCAGAGATAGAGTAGGCTGGTTTTGTGGCATGGAGGACAGAACTAATGCAAACTGGATGAGAAACTGATAGCCATGAGCATTATGTATATCTTCCCTGAGCCTGACACCACCAGCCTCTACAATTCAAGGTTATATATAATAAGCAGTAGAACACACAAACATTATTAAAACTGCAAGTAGGCGTTGTATTAAATTTCATTTAACGACTCCAGAAATCTAAACACCAGCAGAAGTCTTTCAACAGCTTCAAACATAATTCATGGGCCAATTACCAGGTCTATATGATAACTCAACAGCTTCCAGTAACAAGTCCACAATGCCCATAGTATAGGCAGAATCACCACAATCTGGATTAAAATCTTTGACTGCCATCAAAAGAACTTTAATCTGTATAGAAAGAGAAAAGTTGGTAAAAAGATTCAACAATTTACAAAAAGTGGTGTAAACAGAAATAATTTTACATAGAATCTTGAAAGATTAAAAAAAGAACAAGTACTATGAAATTCCTTGAAAGATTAAAAAAAGAACAAGTTCTATGAAATTCTAAATAAGCATACATAACATATTCAAGATACGCAAAGTAATAACTCAAAGGCAGGAGATGAGTTGTGCGAACTCAAAAGGATATTAAATATGGTGGCAATACCAAATGATGCTTTCTTATATATCCGGCTGTGCTTCCATTGTCGTTCACCAAAAGAAGACCAAGTATCTGGACCAGAAAAGCCAAAAATTGACCCCAAAAAAAAGACAAAGTAACTACTATCAGACCATAGAGATTTTACAAGTTAAACCACGTAAACACAATTTTAAGACAGCATATATCATGCTTCATTATTGCAACTTGTATATTTGAAAAAGCAAAATGGCCAGTATACCTGCATTGCATGTCTATGAAGTTGTATGTTGTGTAGTGGAACAAGACCTTCTTTATATTGAGAAAAGACCTTCAATGAGCCGTTGGCAACCATTTGAAACAGCAGCTGAAGCGAATCATCTTCCACCAAACTCTGTGCTGCTGATGGATGACTTGCCAAAGCTTTCATGACATGAACTATACTTCCCTCAACCTGTATGCATAATTACTTGACATAATTTGTACTTAACATGACTCAGGTATATACAATCAGTGATATGTGGATTGAGATGCTAAACATGTGGAGAAATTAATATGAATCGATGAAAGATGATTTCACAACTTTAACCAAAGCCACCATAGGACTATTTAAGCAAAGTAATCATAAGCTCAGAGGGAATTATCTTAGGTAGAGAAAAATATATTGAAGGATCACATACCCCTTCAAGTAATCACTCTTTTAAACTATATCTGTTTCCTCGCAGTTAGCATTCTACCCATTTGTACCATAATACAGCACTTCTTTTCCAGTTAAAAGTTTTCCAAGAAGAAACAACTCTTAAAATTATAATTGTAAAGAAACTATGGATAAGGTATTGACCAAGTTCTACCATCCCCATGGCATCTCCAATGCAGAAAAAGTAGAAGGCAAGAATTCATCAAGTTATCAACTGCTAATTGATTGTCCATAATATAAAGCAATATCAACAAAATCAACAGTCTACATTCCAAAACAGGAACCATGATTGTGTCAAGCATTATAAACTAAAAAACCAAGGCAGTGGGTCCTGTATGACTCTAACCAAACAGAGGGTTCTATTCCATCAAACAAAACTGCCAACTAACAGCATTCATGGACAAATTTGGGAACCACATATGCGAGCGTAGCTCATGTCACAGAGGTGGAAAATTAACAAAGTTTTTCCCTAAGGAGCTGCTTTGAAAAAATAGTGACATTGTTTATAGGATAACCTGCAGACCTCACTCCCTCCCTAAGACATTTCAAACCCATTCCTCTCTACCTCGTTGTGGCAAAAATAGATGCAAATCTTTTGTTGTCAATAAAAGCAACTAGAAACAGAACACAAAGTCGTTTAAAATACTACCTCAAGCTGGCGAACTTGTCTGCCATTACTATCACAATCTTTCTCAGCCTTTGGTCTTTGATTGGATTCAGAACTTAGGAAGGCATTCAGAATATGAATGAGACAGCATAATATCCCCGAATCAAGGAGCGACTGCTTATCAACAGGCTGCAAATGAAAAAACAAGTAT
>JANJEY010000004.1:26515251-26525341 GCA_024703695.1 Erythroxylum cataractarum | reverse complement strand
GAATTCAATCCCAACTTCATTAATGTAATTGAATTCAATTCGTTCACGAATTCAATTCGAAGGTTTCCAAACAGCCCATAAGTTGGAAGAAAATTTTAGTTTTTTTTTTTAAATTTAATTTTAATATTTTTTAAAATTTACAATATTTATGTTTAACCGGTAACTTGCCCTAATACGAAACCATAGTTTTTAGTGCCATTTTTGGTCCGTAGCTCTCTAGAATAAAGATGTGAAGATACTTTGGAAAATAATAGTTTTAGCCTTTTAGGGAACCAAATTCCTCCACGCTCTTCCAAATTCCAATCGGTGCAGCCACACTCTTCCGCAGTTTAGCCAACTTCACGATACCAAGCTGTTAGTGTTCCTTCTTGAGGCACACAAATGGAGGTTTCTCCTCACGTGCGTGTCCGGAGGTTCGAGCAGCTTCCCTCTTCCACACTATTTACGTCTCAAATTGAGTCAATGAACGTTCCTGCGGTAATTTCATGTTTGTACTTGACCGTTTTATGTCGATAACTGTTCTGTTTGTCTCATTTTGTGACTATTTTTTAAAATTTAATTTAAAAGGTTTTCAGCGGATGCATAAAGGATTGGGAAGCTTTGGTCAAGTGGAATCCCGCCAGTGGCGGCCTCCACTATTTGCAGGTTTTTCTTCGTCCACTATTTGGCGTTAGCTTCACTAGTAAATAGCTTACCCTTTTTTAGCGAATACAATTCTAGTGTTTCAGTCAGTGATTGTGTTGTTAAATTAATTTCATTGGATTGAAATTTCAGGAACGAGCAGGTTCGTGTATTGTGGAGGCTATGCTTTCTAGAGATGCGCCAATCTTCTACGGTGATATAAGAAGCCATGAGAGGGTAGTTTTTCGAGTTTCTGTATGCTTATTCATTTTATGCAAGACTTAATTACTCTTAATCTTTGATGGTAACCAACATTGGTCGTCTCCCTTTTGTAGGTTCCATTGCCATTCGCCACATTTGTTGGTTTTTGTAAGCAGCATTTAAAACATGGGAACGCTGATTCTAACGCCTATTGTGATAATGAAAGGCATCAGCTAGCTGAGTCTGTCGCAGAACAGGACGCTATGATATCTGATGATGCTCCCCAGCAGATTTATTTAGCACAGGTTGGAAATTGTAAGGTTTTAAAACGATAAATGAGTCCATAACAATTGAATCTTAATTAAGAACATCTCATTCAGGTTCCAATTATGAATTCTGAAGATAAGGGAAGGGTTCAACTAGAAACTCTTGTCGAAGACATTCATAAGGTTCTTTTCCATTGCTTTCTTCTCGTATGGTTTGCGCCACAGCTAGAAAGGACCATATATTCATGTTTGATAATTATTGCAGCCTACAATTTTGGAAACAAAAGAGCTAGCTTCTGTCAATTTGTGGATGAATAATGCTCAAACTCGGTCAAGTACTCATTATGATCCGCATCATAACCTTCTATGTGTAGTTGCTGGAAGCAAAAAAGGTTTGACAGTATTTTGCTTCTTCAGTACTTCCAATAAGCATTATCCCTAGAATATCTACTTGTACTGCAATTTATAGACTTGGCGTAGTTCAATATTTCTAATTTTGATATCATTTGTGATGTAATAGTAATGATTTACACCGTACATGTTGGTAATTTTCATTCCCTATACACTTAAGTTTATTATTTTTTAATTTTGTCAGAGTTGGTTTACTCTTCTATTGAACTGTTTCTCTTTTTACCATATCTAGATCTTGTTTCATAGAAAAAGTTATAGTTGTTAACAACAGGACAACATTAAAGTAAGAAATAACAAAATTATGCATATGTTTTGGTTCATTGTGCCTACTAATTTTACTGGCTTTTTCTTTACATAATGGTTAAACTTTAAGACTGTGCCTCATATACCAGAACTAAAGGTGTAAAGACCTTTTTGTTGCAGTCGTTTTATGGCCTCCTTCTGCTTGTCCATCCTTATACCCAATGCCCATATATGGAGAGGCCTCAAACCACAGGTGTGCCTCCTCTTGCATAACTTCATAATTTGGTTCCTGAACATTTGTATTTATCCTACGACTGTGAGAGAAGGAAAAGGTGATGCTTTTAAGTTTTGCTGGCAAGCTTGTGTAGCCATGTTTGTGAAGTGATCTCATATCTATAGGAGTCATGTAGGATGGATAGAAGAGATATCAACTAGTTGCTAAAATTAAAAGAAAAATAGGAATTCTAGGCTGTTGGAATTTGAGTTTTAGGTCTGGAATGTCCATATAGGTTGCTGGAATTTCAGGCTGGAATTGCTGGAATTTTAGTTAAAGAAACAAACAATGGTTTGTTCTAGGAATCACTCCTAGAATTAGGAAAATAGGAATCACCCGAAAAAAATAGGCTGGCTTCATTGAAAGGTTGATTACATATGTATAGAAAATTTCTAATTGATGTGAAGGATGGCTTTTTAAGGAATTTTATTTTTCTTTAATGAACTTAAACCCAAAAGTAATAAGGGAAAAATAAGTAGAAATATTTTCCTTTTCTAATAAGGAAAATTAAACTAATTACCCTTTTTTTTGTAATTTTGTACCAAGCAATCTGCCTAAAAATTATATTTCCTTATTTGTTTTTCTTTTTGGCTCACAGTGCTGTTGGCTTAGAAAACCCCGATCTCTCATCATATCCCAGGGCAAAAGATTCGATGGAGTACTCTCAGAAGGTTACTCTTCATGCAGGTGATGCCCTTTTCATTCCTGAAGGCTGGTAAGATCTAAGTTGTAATTTTTATGAGATAATTTCCTTGAGGGGCCTTTCTCTTTTTTTATGTGGATAGAATGTCCTTTGCAATTCTTATGTTATTTTTGGATCTTATTTTTCAATTTTAGGGTAGGAACTTTTTGCCTGAATTTTAAATCTTTAATTGTTTATTGTTTATGTTCTATAGAACAAATGTGTTAGTTTTATATTTAACGGTTAAAGGCACAAAGGTTTAAGGGTTCATGGTGTGGCTAAATGCTACAAAATCTTTCAGAATTTCTATGACAATCTTTATATTCATTTATAAGCATCAACATCACCAATTTATTTTTACTTCCATCCTGGATGCACACCCATGTCTGATTGGTTGTTTGTTTTTCCTAACTGGCACAGGTTCCACCAAGTGGACAGCGAGAATTTGACCATAGCTGTTAACTTTTGGTGGCGATCAAACATAATGTCTGGCATGTTAGAACATATGGATGCTTATTATTTGCGCCGCATACTGAGAAGGTAGTCTTTGTTCATTAACTTGTATTATCTACCAACTTCATAGTTTTTTCTGTAAAACTTTTCATTTCAGTTGTTCCAAAATTTTTAGAAATATTGTTACATAACTGGGTATGACCTTTGTTTCATTTACATATATTACTTGCTCCCTCAAATTGTTGCTGGAACTTCAAGATTGGTGGATAATGAAATGGTATGTCAATCCCAATTTATAATTCATTTGCTATTGAGGGCACCGGACTTATCTTTCTTTTGGACATGGAAAATGTATAAATTATTAATTTGTTTTGATTCAGGATGAAAACATTTCCTCGGGTCCGTTGAAGACGTGATCTCTGAAATTGTGTAAAAATAGTTCATTATTTTGAATGCTAGAAAGAGAAAATTGTTAAAAAAATTCTCCAGAATTACTGGATGAACGGGCCTTCTGTATGGATTTGGGAAAACTTTGTGCAAAATATTTGATTCTGCATGGAAGTTTTCCTTTGAATCATATGGCAGATGGGAAAATCTTAGTTCTGAAAAAAATTGATTTTGGCCACTGAAAACATAGTGTTCCCCTAGATCATCTATAGTCTTGTAAAATAATCAGTCTAATGGTGGTGGAATCGTAAGATTTCAGTTCTATAGGGTAACAATGGATAGCAAGTAACTTTCACGTTGGCTACCCTTCTTGGCTCTTATTCAGGTTTTGTTGGTCATTATTGATCACTATAACTTATCTTCCATTAGGACAGAATCAAGTACTGCAAAGGGCTTCTTCTCTCGACAAGGCGAACCCACATAGGCATGCTTGTGAGCTGCTTTCTGATGGAGAAAGAGGTGATGTTTTGCCATTCATCTAAGCCTTTTTCCTTTTCATTAAGAGAAGTTCTCCTGTATGTATTATCTGGTAATTGATTCTTATAACCTACCAGATGACAAAAGCCTTGATGAGGACCAGTCACATGAAACACAAGGTTTACTGGGGAAGGACCTACTGGAGAGATGTCAGCTGGATCAAATGGAACCACTTGCTCTCCAGGCTGTACACGAACTCGTTTCTTTGGTACATCAGGAAGTTAATATTGGTGATCATGGTCAACCTGTACAATCGATTTCAACCAGTGACTCTGCCGTTGGAATGAAAGGTGAATGCTATAAAGTTGGGAAAAGTAATATATTCATTCTGGAGGGTGATCCAGTTGCTCAAATTCTTTGGAACCTTGACCCTCTTACTCTCCGAGATGTTCTCCTTGGCATGGTGGTGAGTCTGCATGCTCTAGAGGGCCTATGATTCCAATAAATTGATGACTTTTCCTTGATAATGTTGCCAATAAATTAATGAGTTGTCTTTGTTAATATGTTGTTCATTTAAAGTGAGCTGTAACCATCTCATGGTTTAGTTAAACGATGCATAAGTTCCATGTATGATGACATTTCACATCCTCTTTGAGCCTCTCATGCTTTACAACTCTTTCCAGCATAATTTTCCAAGAACCTTGGAGGCTATGATATTGCACTTACTTTCACCGGTAGCAGCAGAAGTACTCACACGAAAGTTTGACGCAATAGACCAACTGACCTCTGAAGAAGATCGGTACTTTGTCAGCTTCATAAAGACTTAAATGATGAAAGTAAACAGGAATTATGTTCATTCTTTTGCTGTCCTAATTCATTTTTATCATTTCATGATTTCAGAAATAAATTCTATCAAGTTTTTTATAGTGCATTTCATGACCAATTCGCTGCAATGGATGCACTTTTAAATGGGAAAGAATCGTTTGCATTCCTGGTAATTCCTTTTTCTTGTCAATTTAACCATTAATAAGTTCTTGCTACCATTATGCAATATAATGTCATATCGTAGGCTTCTATTACTGTACCTTTTCTGGATTTGTATAAGTTTACTTGTCAGTATTTATGTGAATGAGAAAATAGGGTTGGATGGAGATAACTTTTTTCTATATTTTTTCATACTTAACCTTGTATATGAATGGTTGAGGGAAACGAGGATATAACATGTTCATGGCAATTTTATAACTTAAACAGAGTAGATGCAATCTGTGTGATATTCAATTACATATGGAATTGCATTTTATTGGAGTCTGGGTTCTTGAGTAACCACATGGGCAATCTATTGTGTCATACGGAGTTGAAGGGAGGATTCTGAAAGATGATCTTGTATTGTATATTTATGTTCGTATACTAGGTGCGTGTCTTACCTTGAGTTGGAAGTTATGCCATATGCATGCATCTAAATTAGTATTGGATTCTCATCATAGCTCTCTGATGCAATTTTCTTTTGCCACATGATTCTCCTCTGAATGATCAGTCTTTCTAAAGTTACTTATGATTTCTGTTCTTCTTTTGGTTCTTTACAAATTTTACCATGATCAGCATCTTCTTCTGGGGAAACTTTTATGCATCTTGTTTTCCACGCATGCATCTTTGTCTTTACCTAGATGCAGGACTATAAAGATCTTCCAAACATCTTATTGAGCTGAAACTTTATAAACGTTTTGGAATCCGGCTAAATCGCTGTTATTATCATTGATGAAATATGCAACACAAACTTTTATGCATTGTAAAGGAATCTGAATTCATTGATAAATTTTCTATTTGCAGTCATTCAAGAATGTCCTGGACAAGTACTTGGGAGTAAACTCTGATATACCAAAACCATCAGTTTGATAATTACATATGGAGATGTAATTCGTGGAGGACTAGGCCCACTTGTGATATTAAATGGTCAATCCGTGCATTTCCATGAAGAAGCTTTCTGTCTTAATCAATGATTTCGAATTGGGTCATCTATAATAGTGCAGAAGTTGCAAACTTTGATGCTGTTGTACGTCTTAGTTGTCGACATGGAATCCCATCCAATTTTTGAAAGTTTTGTGCAGTTGATGATGATGAAAGTGGCTTTCCCTCATTTGGTGATTCCATTGGTCCATTAATAGTGTATAAATCTTTGGCAATAAAAACGACTTCGCGTTTGGAAAATGTCTCACATTTTCGAATCAGAGCATAATTGAATTCGGTCATATGAGGTAGGATAATCTGTGATTTCGTCGGTGAAGCTATCGAGCATGAGTGGAAGCTGGTCACATGCACCAACTCAAAACCGATGCACCCTTAAGTAAGCGTGGAATCATAGTACCCTCACTTATGACTCAGTTTTCCTGCATATGAATAGTAAGCAGTTTATCTTTGATCGGACTTTTTACTCTTGGTACAATTTCCCAGCCAATTGCTCATGAGTACGATGTTTATGTAAGTTTTGTCTTTGTTTTGAGAAAGACAAGTTGATAGAATTGCGGGTTCAGAGGACAATAAATGGCGCCTTCAGAAGATGTGAGTTCATTTCTTTATCCTTTTAGTTGTATGTGTGCTACCTGAGAGGGTTGCGCAAAAGATTGTGCAGTATGGATGGGGATTTGCAACAGAAGAGGCAAAGAGAGAAAAGGAGCACAGACTAGAAAGAAAGAAAGGGTAGGTAATAATTAGGAAGAAAAGAGGGAAAAGGCAAGTTTGTTAAAATAAGATTCCCTGAAAGAAGATGACATGCAAGTATGTTGAAAAGAGGAAGGAGAGTGGAGCTTTTGGTTTGTCTGGACGTGTAGCAGAGGGAGATAAAAAGATGCAGTCTTTTATTTTTTGCAAGACAAATGGCATGTATTGTACCTTAAGCCTGCAACCTACGCATACTTTCCAAAAGCTTGGATATCCCATAAGGTCCAGCCCTCTTCTTTCATTAATCCCTAGGGCTAGGGTCTCTTCATCTTTTTGCATTGTTGAATACTCTTAAGTTGTTCTAACAACGATTTGCTCAGTACTTTTTATTTGGTAAAGGTCTACCAGTTGAACCAATGACGCTAATCAATTCTACTTTTCTGCGATTAATGAAGAGACAACCCTTCATGCAGGAGAAGGTTGTTCGACACTTGCCCTTTACAAAGTTCCTAAACAAGACACTAAAACAAATTCAACTACATAGATATTGCAAAATCTGCGTACGAGTTGCTTAAAAAGTATTAATTTGTAAACTACCGCCTCCTTAGTTTCTAGAGATAGTAAACAGTCTCTAACTGATCTTTCATTATGATTATCGATTTTTATCATGACCTTAATCTAAAAACCAAGCATCATTGGCCAATAGTGGTGGGTCAGGAAAGCAGAATAAATTTGTAAGATTTCATGATTTGAATGCTAACGTAGGTGAAGCTGCCAATCAAAGGAAATGTGTGTGTAGAATTGCACGGAAATTGATAAAGGAGAGACTCACGAACATGGAAAAGAAGACCTCAGAGAATTGCAATACAAAACTTTCAAAGTTGCATCACATCGAGTATCATTTTCATGACCGTTGACATTTTGTTTCATTTGCTCCGCTTTACCTTTTGGCTTAAGACCACCGGTGCGTCCCGGACCACCTACTCACTTGCACAAATACACATAGAGAGCATCATGCATACATTATGGGTTTCTACCCTTCTTTATAAAAAGGCTATTATTTCTTTTTAAGTTTTATCGTTTTCTTTTCTTAGTACGGTCCATAAAGTGATGTTGGAAATTGTTTATATTTTCTTCCGTCCGAGCAGAGAAAGACTTGTCTAGGAACTTGGGTATGCCTGGAATTGCATGGCCGTTCCTCTGATCTCGTTGCAAATTAAGGGACTACACTTTAAACAATATTTTTTTAAATATGAAAACAAGTACAAACAAGCCAAAAATCAATACAAAACAAAACCAATCACCCTAGCCAACGCAGGATCCTCCGATACAAAGCACATTGATGATCTCGAACGAGGGGTTCTCGAACAGTCGCCCGGAGATCCTGAAGAATGTGCAGCCCTGGGCTGAAAAATGCTGCAAGAGAGGTCATCTGATCCACACTCTAATTCCTTTCACGATACACATGCTGCAATGCAAGAGAGGTCATCTGATCCACACTCTAATTCCTTTCACGATATACATGCTGCAATTGAACCTTCCAGTCGTGATGTAGAAGTCTTTGAGTACCTGTCACAAAAAATATCTTTAATTAGAACTGGGCTGGAAGAGGAGAGGATGTTAATAACCTCGAGCGAGTCAACTTCCACAATGACCCGTCGATATCCAAGTTCCCAAGCCAAGTTGAGGCTGGAGTGGAATCCCCAGAGTTCCGCAGTAAGAGGAGATCCCCGTCCGATGTTGTGCAGGAATCCGCTACACCACCGCCATTGAGAATCTCAAATTAAACCGCCTACCGTAGCACTAGTATCTCCCACTTTGACTGCCCCATCCAAATTGATTTTGACCCAGCCCTCTGGAGGCTTAGTCCAACCAACTAAATTACCTACGGTTCCGCTCTGGTTACGTAAGATGCAGCTTTCCGTTGTCCTTGCTTTCGCAATACGCTCGACATACTCCAGGACGATGCGAGTGCCCCTATCTGGCCAAGCAAAACCTGCTTCAAAAAGATTTTGGTTTCGTCATTGCTAAAGAAACCAACAAACCACTTCATAAATTGTAGCCCATTCACCTTGGTGGACCTTTGTCTGTACCCGCAGGTTGTGAGCCACCCAGCTAGCCACATCCTGTTGGAAAAAAGTCGTGTTCACCACCTCGTTGGGAAATGTCCTTCAGAAATTTGTCGTGCCCAGGTGGTCTCGAATGACGTGGATTGTAGATTCTTCTTGCCCACAGAAATGACAGCGAGCATCCATGGTGATTTGACGAATCACTCGCTGCTGATTAGTCAGAAGCTTTTCTTTAACCATCAGCCAGAGGAAGGCCCTAATCCGCTGGGGTCCGACCCACTTCCAGATAAGGTCTCAAATATGATTTTGTGCAAGCGAAGATGTGCCTTCAATTAAGTCATAGGACGACGCCACGGTGAATCGACCATAAGTAGTGGATCCCCAAATCAATACATCGTACTGCATTTCATCACCTGACCTCTGCATCCCGATGATATTCATTCAAACCGTGGAGGGTAAGTATTGTTGGAACTCGTTCCACCGCCAGTGGTCGTTGTCGTCCATAAGATCTGCTACCGTGGCATGAAGCATACTATTGAGGATGGGAGCAGTCGTCAATAAAATTAACGGACCCCAATCATTAGCTCACTTATCCAACCATAAATGTATGTGTCGGCCATGGCCCAACTTCTAGGACATACCCTGTCGGACATACTACCAAATGGTAGATATACCCCTCCATGTGAGCGAGACCCCTCGCCTAGTGATTGTATCAGGGATCGGGTGGAGATCCAGCTGATATTTGGCCCAGAGGATTCTAACCCAAAGAGCTGTGGGTTGGTGAAGCAAAGTCCAACCTAGTTTAATTAATAAGGCATCATTTAAGGACTGAATTCGCTTGAGGCCCAGGCTCCCGGCTTTTTTAGGTTGGCAGATGGTGTCCCAGTTAACCAAGTGCGTTTTTCGCTGCTCACCCATTTCGCCCCATATAAAATCTCACCTTAAGCGTTCCAGCTCATCACACAAGTGTCTCGGAAGCCGCACCGTCTACATCGTGTAAATAGGAAGTGAGGAGATAACAGACTGGGTGAGGGTAACCCGTCCTGCCAGGGACAACGCTTTAGCCCGCCAATCCGCGAGTTTCTGGATAGGTCAATCTATGATGTATTGATAAGTGCGCCAGTTAGTGGAACTCCTAGATACTTGCCCAGATTATTAGTATACAGGATGTGCAACGATTGACTAAGTTGGCGAGCCGTCATGGGACTAACATTTTTAGAGAAAAAAATTCAGGGTTTGTCCGTGTTCACTTTTTGACCCGAAGCCTGATGAAACGCTTCTAAAGTCTGGGCAATGATGTGCGTTTGAGAATCGTCGGCTTTCACAAACAGAATAAGGTCGTCGGTAAAGA
>JANJEY010000004.1:26499181-26515151 GCA_024703695.1 Erythroxylum cataractarum | reverse complement strand
CTAGTGCCCCTATGTGGCCAAGCAAAACCTGCTTCAAAAAGATTTCGATTTCGTCATTGCTAAAGAAACCAACAAAACACTCCATAAATCGTAGCCCATTCACCTTGGTGGATCTTCGTCTATACCCGCAGGTTGTGAGCCACCCAGTTAGCCACATTTTGTTGGAAAAAAGTCGTGTTCACCACCTCGTTGGGAAATGCCCTCCAGAAATTTGTCGTGCGCAGGTGGTCTTGAATGACGTGGATCGTAGATTCTTCTTGCCCACAGAAATGACAACGAGCATCCGTGATGATTTGACGAATCACTCCCTGATGATTAGTCAGAAGCTTTTCTTTAACCATCAGTCAGAGGAAGGCCCTAATCCGCTGGGGTCCGACCCACTTCCAGATGAGGTCTCAAATATGATTTTGTGCAAGCGAAGATGTGCCTTCAATTAAGTCATAGGCCAACGCCACAGTGAATCGACCATAAGTAGTGGATCCCCAAATCAATACATCGTACTGCATTCCATCACCTGACCTCTGCATCCCAATGATATTCATACAGACCGTGGAGGGTAAGTATTGTTGGAACTCGTTCCACCGTCAGTGGCCGTTGTCGTCCATAAGATCTGCTACCATGGCATGACGCATACTATCGGGGATGGGAGTCGTCGTCAATAAAATTAATGGACCCCAATCATTAGCCCACTTATCCAACCAGAAATGTATGTGTTGGCCATGACCCAACTTCCAGGACATACCCTGTCGGACATACTACCAAGTGGTTGATATACCCCTCCATGTGAGCGAGACACCTCGCCTAGTGATCGTATTGGGGATGGGGTGGAGATCCAGCCGATATTTGGCCCAGAGGATTCTAACCCAAAGAGCTGTGAGTTGGTGAAGCAAAGTCCAGCCTAGTTTAGTTAATAAGGCATCATTTAAGGACTGAATTCGCTTGAGGCCTAGGCTCTTGGTTTTTTTAGGTTGGCAGACGGTGTCCCAGTTAACCAAGTGCGTTTTTGCTGCTCACCCATTGTGCCCCATATAAAATCTCGCCTTAAGCGTTCCAGCTCATCGCACAAGTGTCTCGAAAGCCGCACCGTCTACATCGTGTAAATAGGGAGTGAGGACATAACAGACTGGGTGAGGGTAACTCGTCCTGCCAGGGACAATGCTTTAGCCCGCCAGCCCGCGAGTTTCTGGATAGCTCGATCTATGATGTATTGATAAGTGCGCTAGTTAGTGCGCTCATGAATAAGTGGAACTCCTAGATACTTGCCTAGATTGTTAGTATACAGGATGTGCAGCGATTGACTAAGTTGGCGAGCTGTCGTGGGACTAACATTTTTAGAGAAAAAAATTCATGTTTTGTCCGTGTTCACTTTTTGACTCGAAGCCTAACAGAACGCTTCTAAAGTCTGGGCAATGACGTGCGTTTGAGAATCGTCGGCTTCCACAAACAGAATCAGGTCGTCGGTAAAGAACAGGTGGGGGGGTTGCGAGGACTCAGTTTGATCGGTTTCCAATGCCCCTATCGAATGACTTGAGAGATAAGGTGATCCAGACGTTCCATGCATAAGACAAACAAGTAAGGGGAGAGCGAGTCCTCTTGGCGAATACCACGAGAGGGGTGGAAGACATCCGTCAAGGAACTTTGTCAGTCCATTTGTATAGAAACTGTCGTTATACAGTACATAATGACCTGGAGTAGGGTAGTCGGTAGACCGATGTCCAGTAAGGTCTGGTAGATGAAGTTCCAATGAATCCGATCATACGCTTTCTCTAGCTCAACTTTTATTGCTAGAAATCCTATTTTTTTGGACTTTTTGCGCATCGAATGGATTATCTCTTGGATGATAATAATGTCACGATAAGAAATTAGAAGGTTCTCGCTGATTTCTCAGGGATTAATTATTAGCTTATTCAAAGATTGTGTACTATAAAAGGAATTGTTTCTAAGCACCTTGCAACAGCAGTTGCTGACGTGATTTGTACATTCAAAATTTATGATATTTTGATTGGCCCAGTAGAAGAATTAGGAGAAGAGTTCTATCAAGCCGATTGGATAATATTTCCACATGCATGATCGACGGATATAACATTTTAGAGGAGCTTAGAAGTCGATTTTGAAACGCAATCTTTTTCTTTTATTGATTCCTTCTCTTCACCCAATCCCACTTCGGATGATCTTTTCCCCTATAGTAAATTCAAAACAGTATGATGAGGTATCGTACGTGGATATTTTTAAGTCCAATGACTAACCTTAATGCATTAATTTCTGAATGAGCCAATGGTTCTTTGGCAATGAAAATTAGAAACCTTTCCCTAAGATAGTCTAAAGTACCTTTAGCTTTTTAGCTTTCTTACCATGAAAATTCAAACTCGAACACTATCTAAATTAAGGTCCGTGTAATTTGTAGAAAAATTGATGACTCAAGTTTTGATTTTGGGAGGAAGAAAGAGATAAGTTGGAGGTCCTATGCTAAATGCGTTTCTAATTTGGTGATCAAATAATCTACGATCTTCCTTCGAAAGAAAAGGAAGAGAGCTAGGCTTAATTGTATTGCATGCATCAAGTAGCAATATTCCTGCAAGGATTCTGAGACATTTTAGCTTTGATTAATTGAAGTGACAAAGGCTAACTCTAGTGGGGTTGATGCATCAAAAGTATTTTAATTTCAGATTTGATTTACTTTTGATCATAATAGGCTAATCATGGAGACAAGTTGTCTTTATATGCCAATTTGGCATATTCTTTCCATCGACAGTACAATAATTTAGAAGAGTTAAATGTTAGCCTCTAAAATCTAAAACCCCTTGCTATTCTCACGTGTGGAGATGGGACAAAAGAGCAAAGGCATTAATTAAAAATCCTGAGATGAGATCAGAGTGAGGTATACATAACTTATCTTTTTCATATTTCATATCCTCACAACAAAAATTACAAACACTGTCGATAGAATCATTGTGATCACTAACTGTCACAAGTAAATCAAATGCAAAAGAGATTAACTTCCATCTGATATTAATTTATTAGAGAAACTAAGACATAATTAGAGGACGATACGCTTAAACACTGTTTTTTAACTCTTTAATCTTTGTCTTAGTATCTCTGTGTCTTTGAAACAAGTGAAAATGCTACGTTTAGACTCTCATTTCTTGGGTTCTAGCAATCACCCCAAGCGTCGGAGGCAGGAGGCTGATTGTATCCAAAACCATGATGCTTCAACAGTGAATGGTCTATCTCATTGTAATGCTGGAATCCTATACCCCCTGTGCAGTTTAGCACTTCCCTCAGGTTCAAGCTTACGTTGACATGGCCCCTAAGATTGGCACCCATTCCGTTTCCATGAACACCTTGCTGGTATTCACCAGCCTGCAGACCAAGAAAGTCCCTAGTCAAACGATCATTCTTCTGCCACATTGCCAGATTTCCCAGGTAACAACCTTGCGAGATGTGACTCACCGAGTCAGCAACTTGATGACTTGCTGGTCCCAACTTGCCCATGTCTAAATGAGTCACGTGACTTTGACCCATGGCGCTTGTCTGAGTAGCACCAACAGTTGCAGCCTTTTGGAGGAGTGCAGTGGCTGACAAGTGGTGCAATGCTGCTGATGTGACAGCAGTGTGTGAGAAATTCTGGAAGGGAGAAATCGCCGAACCCTTGTGGATAGAGGTCAATGGTGGTGGTGAATCTTGGAAGAGTGGCGTAATATTATTCTGAAATGGGTGAATTTCGGGCTTGATGTGGACATTGTTTTGAGGGTCATTAGGGTTTTGAGATTGATTCCCATGAGAGAGTGAGATCTGATGGTTAGGGATAGAGAAGAGAGGAGGATGAGTCTGGGAGGTTTGAAGAAGCAAAGTTTGAGCAGTTGGATTTGTTAAGATGAGTTGGTGAGCTGAGAGTCTTGCACTTTCTTCAGCCAATGCATCGCAGAAGGCTCTATGAGTTATGAAGCTATCCTTCCTGTAGACTCACAGAATGCACAAGCAAAAGAAACCAAATAGCATGTTAGGAAACAAATCACCTTAAGATCATAAATACTAACGAGCCTATAATAAGAAGCAATTAAATCATCCATGAACAAGCGATATTCAAAATCATAACAAGGGGAAAAAAAAAGCTTGAAATACATAACATATGGGGAAGAATTGAATTTGATAATGTTAATGTCTTTAATTCATCTAGCATCGTTTATTAATTAGTAGAAAGGAAATCGAAGTTCAAAAGAATCAGATTGGGCATGCGGATTGGCTAGATACATGATTACCATAAAGCAAGAAAGCGCAAAAGTAGTATTATCTTCTTTGGTCAAACCTGAAGATGGGAGAGAGAGAGAGAGGATTCATGCAAAAAATGCAGAAAGACAGTAGAGGACGACAAAGATCGAAAAATGAGCTCATGCATGAAACAAAGATACGGAATTGAGACCCCCAAACATGCGGTACTGATGAAGAAAATGAAAGCAGATGGGAGAGTATCAGATTTTTTGCAGATTTATTAGCTTTTCATGATGAAAGAGTTCAGAGTCTGAGTGTGTTCCTGAGGGTAAAATTATGACAATGCCCCGTCAAAAATCACGGGTCTTACTTCAAGCCAGCAAACTGTACAAAGCAGTTAAACTCATTTATTTGTTTCACTTTTTTTCTTGTACAGAATCAGCTACCGGATGCATTCATCATTGCTTTAAGAATCAGGAATTTCAATTACTATGTACCCAAATGTGTAAACTTATGAAAAATGCATACATTGCATCAACTTTTTTTTTTTTGCCAGGGATCAAAAGAAAGGGTTTATCTACTTCAATCTCAATTGGTCATTCATTTAACTATAGGAAGCAAAAGGAGAAAGCCTAAATTTTCTGTTAGGTTTGAAGAGACAGTAACAAAGAACAACATGTTATTATGTTGATTGTTCCTTAATTTATATCCTATCTGTTTTGTTCTTTTGGAATGTGAAGAACTGTCAGGATTCAGATTTTGGAGGTCATTGTTTCAGTTAATGAAAGCATCGACTGATACTCCTATTAGTGGCATTCATTTCTATGCAATCTGCCAACATCTTTGAGATTCAGATTCCACGTAGAGCTTACATACACCTCCTGCATACAAACAACTACAAGACGAAACAGACTGAAGCAATATACAAGTGAAAAATATTTGCCATGAACATTGATGGAGGCCAAGATGATGAATTTTAAGTGACAAAGAAGGAGATAAGGAGACCACAATAAAGACAAATAATAGTTAGCGTTCATCAATTTTTGTTAAAAAAAAAGGAGCTTATAAAAGATCGCGAAAAAAGAACTGAAAAAATTAACCTGGAAAAAAGGGTTCCACAGTCACATCTGTACTCTCTTGTGCCGCAGGTTTTAGAATGAGCTTTCCAATCTGATTGAACTGCATAGATCTTTGAACACTTTTCGCATTTCCACTTCTTTTCGCCATGTTTTCGGCAGTAGTGCTTCTTGATACCAGTGAGGTCACCAAGAGCCCTAGAAGGATGATGGTAAACACATGATGGCTCAGGGCAAACATAAGCTCTCTTTCTAATGTCTTTGCTGTTTCTTTGCTTCAGCTTCCAAGGAAGGTTATGGCCTCTCCTGTGAAGTTGAAGATTTTGATCTCTCTGAAACCCCTTGTTGCAGATCTCACACACAAATCTATTCGTGGCCAGTAAGGTCCTTGGAGATAATGCTATCACTTCAGCATCTAGATCTGTAACCATTACAATAAACATATAAAATCATCGTAAAATCTTACTAGTACTAACTGAAATTCAAGATACTGAAAGAGAGATTACTGTGTGTATGTAATTACCTGGGTTGCCTGGCAAGCTTCTCTTCTTCTTGATCTTCTGTTGTAGTTGCTGGGGGGAGATGGTTGTTGAAACAACTGGATTTAGAGCACAAAAATCCTGCACTCTAGTACCAGAAGAAAGACTGGGTTCCTCAGACAAAGAAGTTGAGTTGGAAATAGCTGCAGAGAACATGCTTATGTAGAAGAAAAATCCAACGAAGAAAAACAAGAAAAATGATATCTTTCCAAAAGTTTATAGCACTTTGAACCTTAGAAGAAACAACAAGAAGTTTGATGAATAAGTAATTCCAGGCCTGAAATATTAGAATATCCCAGCTTTGGACAAAACTAAAAAAAACTTTGTTGATGAACAGTTGGCAGTGAAATATAGACAAAGAAAGGTATCATTTATTGGGTAGCAAAAGCAAAATCTCGTGAAGAGAAGATGATGATGATGATGATGATGGTTTATTCTCCAGGTCGCTATCTAGCCATGGATTGCTTGTCTGAGCAACTCTGAAACACAATACAGATGTATCTCTTTCCAGCCTCTTTGTCTCTATTTTTTATCTCTCTCCATCCATCTTAAAAACCGTCTAAGAGTTTACCATGCAACCAAACCTAGAAAGACCAGACAATAAGATGGTTTTTGCCAAAAAACGTCTCACAGTCTTCACCACCCAAGTAACCTTCTCCTTTCTGTCTATATACGTCTGTACGAAGAACATGTGGAAAGAAAGAAAGATTAAGATAAATTATCAGTAGCTAGGTATTGTAGATTATAGAGTGCAGAAAGTGATGATTACAGTGGCAGACCATGAAGGAGGATAGGAAAGAAACTTGAAAATTACAAAGACTAAAATATTTCTTTTTTAAAGGCTAGTGAATCCAAAAAGAAAAGGAAATGGATAGCATGGCAATTCTGAAAGGAGAGAGAGAGAGAGAGCTAAGGACTCAGAAGAATCCTAACCCCACTTGATTCACTAACATCTTTTCCCACTCAACAATTTTTCTTTTAACTTCTTACTTTGGTACTTTCTGTCTTTTCTTTTGTTCCTGTTATAAAACACCCAAACCCTAAAAGGACCCTGATTTGAATGGAATGATATTAAAAGGAGGCTTACTTCTTGCCAGATTAGCTTAGAACTCCCAAGCGGAATGAAAAGCTTAGAAGGTGATGAAAGGCAAAGAGCTGGCCAGGTAGAGATGGAGAGATGGTCCTTCTCAACCTTTTCTATTACCCTACAACCAACATGATTGTTGTATTGATTTGACCCTCTCAGCTTATACACTTGGCTTTCCAATACATATCAACCACTTAATTTCCATTAAACACTTGGTTTATTACCTTATTGTTGCAAATGTATTGTCAAAGAGATTCATGTATTAAATTGGAGCCCGTTAAGTAAATATTACCTACAATTCTCTATAATACTTAGTATGCAGAAATAGCTTTTGTTTTATCTCTGTTAGAGTAATGATCCATGACGACTGGAAATACTCTTGAAATGTTTCAGGATAGAATTTAGCTTCCTCCTTGTATGCTCTTAATTAAACATAAACATTGACAGTCTTCTCTATGATACTTGGAAGATTTTTGGAATATTACATTTCTTTTTTTTTCAATTATTTCTATTTTTCACAACTTTCTGTCTGTATTCCTACTGCATAGTGAAAATCCAAGGGGAGTTTGGAAGGTCTCCTCTCTTCTTTTGTTTCTCATTTATGGACTTTTTCCTGGTTGCAAATCCAAATCTAAAGCCATGAAGAGATAGCACAAATTGCCCTTCTTTTCCTCTTCATGATAGAAAACAAACATGCAGTGTTTACTTGAACTTGTGTACGATTATGGTGGCTATAAGAAGCATTAGGAGCATAAAAAGGAGGGATTCTGTTTCTTTGCAGGGCATGCGTGGCCTAAAACGTGGTAGCTCAAGACAATAGCATTGACCATGCAAAAACCAATACATAAGCCTTTGTAAGGTATAGGACCCATTTCATCATTTGGATATAATTGAGTGCTACTGTTAATGATACTCTGGAGAATCCTATGTGAGTTTTCTTTTGAATCAATTTGGCTTATGAGTGAGATTCATTTTGCTAGCTTTTCTTTTGGGATGAGATGAGGTTCAATGTTCGTTGATTCACCTTGTGGCCTGAAAAGCTAGGACGATGATGATGAAGGGTATATTCAAAGGATTAAAATTTTTTTAAAAAAGTTTTGTGCCTAAGTAAACATTTTCACGTTTGAAATTTTGGTGACTGAAGCATAATTGATCATTAAATTCATAGCTTTATAATACTAAATCTTCTCAAAAGAAATTAAAAAAAGCCATTAACCCAGAGCACGTAGGTGAAACTCTATTAGCATAATGGAATCTCCTGGTAACAGTGAAATGAAAGCAGTACTCTTACTTTTTGCTTATTGTTCATGCCAAATAATTGGTGATAAAAGGAAAAAAAAAGAGAATTCAAGTTTCCGTCTCTACATAACAGTGATAATGAAGAAGTTATTATCTTTTGATCAAATTCATCTCCTTGTAATATTCAAACTAGTTACTGTCTATTTGGAATTGGAATAAATGTTCCAAGTTCCAGAGGCATTTTGATGAGTGTGAAAGAAAAGGCCTATGTGGGTCATTCTTTTCCTTCACGGGTTTTTCTATTCCCAGATTCCCTCCTCCAACTTCTTGCCTTCAACGGTCTCAACAAAAGACATAATTGCAAAGGTGCACACCAATAGACTATATTATCGTTTTCCTCCCTTCTCACACATGTCCCTGTAAATCATGTTACCCTTGTGTCTATTAGGATGAATTCTTGCCTCTGCTCTGCTAGAATTAACGTAACCTAGCAACAGCCAAATCCCGTTTCCATATAATAAAAAAAGCCAACCAAAAAGTACTTGGATATCAGGCAATCTTGGTTCAGTTTAATTGGAAGCTTAATTATAGTAGCATTTACAAATCCTTCCTCCAATGCAACTGAGTTCCTTGAAAAAGAAAACAATGGATTATTTTCTATTTCTCTTGTCTTTGGTTCTTAGTGTGAAACACAACAAAGGAAAAGGAGAACCACAAAAGATAAGAAAAACTTAGGAACTAGTAAAGTACATAAAATCAATGTTTTAAAAACCAAATTGGATATCGAATCGGTCAAAGAAAAGGTTTAGGGTTTAAATGTTCAATCGGTATTAAACCGCTATAAAACCAATATATAATAAATAAGAAATAAAAATTATAAGAGTAAATAAAAATGAAATATTTTATTGAAATAAAAAATATACCAATAATTTGTTTTGAATTTTAACCAACAAATACTAATATTTTTAGTATCATAAAAAATTAAAATTTAAATCTTTATCCTATTTTTAGAATTTTACTATTTATTTCAAGTATAATTTATTCTCTTTGTATTATACATAGAAATTGATGTTTTTAAAGAAAAAGAGCTAATTATATGACCAACTGTTTGACTAATTATTGGTCCTTATTTATCATTTTATTAAAAATTATTTATTATTATTTATTTTTATCATTGATGTTTAACACACTCTAGAATGTTACACTTAGTCGATATTTTTCCTAAAGAGTGCCTCTCCTTCTCGTTTCTCTTTCAATCTCTACCCACTATTACCACCATTAGAGCTGCCTCTCCTATGTGCAGTGGAGCGAGTCGGAGCTTAGGACTTGTAAAAATTTGTTAGATGCTGTCTTAGGTATGGAGATATAATGCATATAAGCTTGGATATGGGTTTTTGAGATCTGATCCTTGTGATTAGATTCCTTGTCATCTTTGTACAATTATTGGTTTGGGTAATGAACATGCATTCGATTCTTCATAGTACAGGAAAAATCGGTTGGTTTATTATTTAACTAGTCGATTCTTTTCTTTTTAGTAAACCATAAAGACTTTATATAAATAATAAAAGTTATGCACATAACTTGAGATTCTTACATATGAATCTCCAAACTACCAAAGGGAGAGCTAATGGAACCTATGACATACTTACAACCTACTTCCTAACTTCAAAACACAAACTCCATATACTATACAATCTTGCGACCAAAAACCAAATAGAGCTTGCTAAATTAGACAAAAACACAAGTTTACCAACAATAGATCCAGCTACAAATGCAAACAAAATAAATTAGCAAACCTATTCAATAATCAACACAGTCTAAGGAGATTGTTGTTCTTTGGATTTCCTGGAACACTGACAACTTGCCATCTCTCTCATATCTACATTTATAGGAACTTAGTAATTTTTGCCTTCCATCCATTGGTAGCGTATCTTGATCTGCTTCTGGGATTTGTTCTTGTCTATTCCCCACCATGCTTTCTTTACTTGTTGTTTTGAAACAATGAGATTTCCTAAAGCTGATTTCACTCTGCTTTACTGAAGAGGGTTTGGATTCCTCTCTTGATCTTGTTTGAAATCTAACAACTCCATTTGCACATTTTAAACAATAATGTTCGTGCTGCTATTTTCACTTATACTTTGGAGACCAAGAGCTTATTGACCTAAAATCACAGACTAAAAGTAATTATAGTAGTGAAAATAACTACGATAATTATCTCCTCACGGTGTTTGAGCTAAGATGTTCCACAACTTGAAAGATTACTCTGGAGTGGAAACTCCTCACATCCTTAGCTTCATCTTTGAATGTACGTGTATTCCTCTTAGACCAAATATTGTAGACAGTGGTGGAAAGGAGGATTGGGAAAATGTTATTGTCAGAGGTTCTAAAATTATGATTAAACCAAGTGGGAATGGATTGAAGGTTTGTCTGATTTAGGATGTGTATATGAAAATGGTTTAGACAGTGATCCCATACGGTTTTGGAGTAGGGGCACTCAAAAAATAAGTGGTCAATAGTCTCATTATCCAAGATACACAAGGAGTAGTGATTAGCAGTTTGGAGATAGTGAAGTTTGTCTCGTGTTTGTAACTTCTTAAGGAGAGCTACCCATAATATAAAGGAACACCTAGGGCTATTTCTTTTGAACCAAATTAGCTTATACCAAGAAACATTCTGAATATGAGGTCTCAAGAAATTATAAGCTGACCCATTAGTATACCTTTTTGTAGGGTTAGCTAACCATTCCAAACTATTCGGTATTGAACTATTTGGTTGGTACTGAAGGGGCTTAAGGTTGCTAATGAACCCTATGAAAGCCTCTTGCCATCTCTACTCATTATTGCTGATAACTTCTGAGACTCTTGTCGTCATTGGAAGATTTGAATCATTGATCTCTCTAGAAGAAGAAAAGCCCTTCAGGATTCCTCTTGGATGCCACAGATCCTGCTATAAAAGAGCAGAAATTCCATTCCTTATCCTAAATCTAAATTGGTTCCCCATTTTATCCTTCACAAATAAGATTTTTCCTTTAACTCCAAGAACTATTATTGGTAGGTTGGGCACTCCAGAAATTTTTCTTCTCAAAATAATAGTATGGACCCACTTAACCCATAGAGCTTCCCTATCAACAAACAAGTACCAAATCCTTTATCCTAATAGAACATAATTCCAAGTTGTCATATGTTTAATCCCTAAACCTCCTTTCATTTTGGTTCTACAAATGTCACTCCATTTAACCTTTGCATAAGAATTAGAAGTTACCTTCTCTGCCCATAGAAAATTCCCAAATGTAGTCTCTATATCCTTAAGAATGGAAGAAGGGAGAATAAAGTGGGTAGACCAATATACTTGCAAAGAAGAAAGGATTGAAATTACCAACTGGAGACTACCAACATAGGAGAAATTTTTATGAGTCTATTTGTTTATCCTCTTATCAATTTTATCCAATTTAGGTAAGCAATCCCTCCTAGATAACCTACCTGTCAAGAGGAGAACCCCTAAATACCATATGGGTTGGGTACCTTTTTTGAGACTAGAGATAATTTCCACTTAATGAGTCAGATATTCCATATCAGGAGATAAGAAAATTTGACTCTTGGAATGATTTATGTCCATACCTGAAAAACTAGAGAATGTAACCAAACAATCAAGTAAAGTTTGAGCTGAGCTCAAATCCACACGACAAAACATAAGGAGATTGTCAGCAAACAAAAGATGTGTGAGTTTAAGGGTTTTGCACCTCCCATGATATTTGAAGGAAGGACTACCTTCTATGAAGTCATTCACATTCTTAGAGAAAACTTTCATGCAAATTATGAAAAGGAATGGAGATAAGGGATCTCCTTGTTGAAGACCTGACTTCCCTCTAAAAAATTTTGTGGGGGCTCCATTAATCAAAATAGAGGAAGTCGGAGTGGTTATATATTATTTGATCCAATCAATGAACTTTATAGGAAGACCTATAGCTACGAAAGCATTAATACGGAAATCCCAATGAATTGAATCATAGGCTTTTTGTAGGTCCACTTTGAAGGCACGCCTCTTTTGGTTATTAGAAAGATGATAGTTCTTGGAAATTTCTTGGGCCAAAAGAATATTATCCCCTATTCTTCGATTCTTAATAAAGTCACCTTGGTTTGAGCTAAAAATTTGAGAAAAAATCTCTCTAAGCCTATTTGCTATGATTTTAGCAATCACCTTATAAAGCATATTGCAACAAGAGATAGGTTTATAGTCAAGCATTGTAGAAGGGTGAGCTTTTTTAGGATAAGTGAGATGAAAGTGGAATTAAGCTCTTTGAGGAGTTTTCCATATTGGAAATTTTTTTGAATGGCTTTGATAACATCCTCTCCAATGATATGCCAGGTTTGTTTAAAGAAAAACCCATTAAACCCATCTAGACCTGGAGCCTTATTGGGGTTAAGAGAATTGAAAACCTCCTTTATCTCTCGAGCTGAAACTTTGGCAGTAAGAGAATTAAAAAGATTTACAGGTAAAGAATGAGGGAAAAGGTTTTACATATACTCTTTGGAAGAATAAAGGTTCTTTTTTATCCCCAATAGAACCTAGAAAGTACTCAAAAAACTCAGCTTGAATCTCTTCTAATCCAACTATCCTATTCCCACTTCCTACTATTAAAGAATGTATGTTACTTCTGTTTCGGTTAGCAAAGAGAGAGTTATGGAAGAATTTGGTGTTCCTGTACCCTTCTTTGAGCCATTCAATCCATGAAGATTGTTTAAAGAATGACTCCTGATCATCTAGAGCTCTTATTAACCCATTTATGGCCTTATATTCCCTATCAATCAGAAGAGAAGATCTAGGAAAAAGTCTCATTTGATCCTAAATGTTATTAAGAGTAACATAGCAATTTTATACTCCTTCATTCACATCCCTTATCTAGCTAGAACTCATGAATTTGAGTGCTTTTTTAACCTGCTTGAGCTTAGAAACTACACAAAACATTGGAATGCCCTGAACTTGAAAAGACCAAGCTTCCTTTACGATCTGAAGGAAATTGGGCTAAGATGCTAGAAAATTTAAGAACCTGAAAGGAGATGCTCTCTTTTGCATATTAGCTAGAGTCCTAACCACTATTAGAGCATGATCTGATATGTTTGGGTTCTGAATAACACAAAAAGAATAGGGAAACTAGAGCTCCAAGCTGAGTTAATAAGGGCTCTATCTAACTTCCTAGCAATAAAGAAATCTCCACTTTGTTTATTGTTCCAAGTAAAACTTGGACCACTGGAATTTAAATCAAACAAAGCATTGCCCTCAACACACTTTTGAAAATCACTAATCCCATGCATTGCTGTGGAATTTATAGGGTCTTCCTCATAAGGATACAAAATAGCATTAAAATCCCCTGCTATCATCCAAGGAAGGTTACTTACTGAGAGATTGATGGCTGACAGATCCAACCAAAGATTCTTCCTATGGTTTAGATTGTTGGACCCATAAACACAAGTTATTAAGAAAGAAGAAGAACAATTCCTAGGGGTCATCTCTAAGTGGATTAACTGATCACTTGATATGAGAATAAAACATAAAAAACTATCAGGTTCTAGGCTATAACTATCCTAGCATTCGAAGCCTGGTCTACATTACTGTATGAAGTCCATCTAGGAAACATGGAGGAGCAAACATTTTTCAAATAGGAAGGAGACCTAATCCTTGATTCTATTAAAAAAACAAAAGAAACAGATAATCCCTTAAGACAAGCTTGTACTGCTAATTGTTTTTTGGGACTATTGTGTTCCCTAACATTCCAAAAAACCAAATCTATATCACAAAACCAGAAACCAGTAACACAACCTACTTCTGTTTCCTCCTAGATTTCCTATTTTTCCTTATATTAAAATTCCGCTCTTCCCCTCCCTTAATACCTGAACTATTAGGGACCAATTCAGAAATAGGAGAGGAAGGAATACCTACCTGATTTACAGCGTAAGAGTTGGATTCCTCAAGGTCTCCACTTAATTCTTCTTGCAATTGATGATCTTGGTTTTGAAGAGAAGGACTCCCAGTAATGCTTGCATCTTTATCTTCTTGTATTGTCAACACATTTATAAGATCCTTCCGTTGTGAACCTTGGCCCTCACATTGCTCATTATGTATCTCTGATGGTCTAATTTCCTTATTACTAGGAGTTACCTTCTCTAAGGTAAGTTCCTGCTCCTTTTCCTTCTCTAAGGAGATACCTTCTCAGTATCAGAACCTCACTAAATTCATTTTCCCTATCATTACATTCATTTCAGATCACCTTAAAACTATGCATGCATGTATATATTTACACTGTAAAAACATCAACAACAAACACTTACTTGTTTCAGCAAAACTCTAATAGTAACCTTCGGAGGAAGCAATAACAATTCTCCAATAGTGAGATTTCAGTAGATAACCAAGAACAAAGAACAAGTTGTGAGTGTTGAAAGCTTACGGTGAAGAACAAGCTACAGTGTTCTCCTTCTAACCAAAGACTTAACTCACGTATCCTGTAGCATCCCACTCCCACAAGACCTAAACCCGATATCGAGGGTGATATCCGAACCTGTGCCTCACGAGGGTGATATGCTAGAGCAGTCAAAACAGTTTAGAAACTCGGTAATACATTTTTTTTTCTTTTTGAAAACAATCGAGTGCGCAGATATCAGTAAATAATTCGAGCCCGCTTTAATACGAAATCATTTTCGATCATAAATCAATTCCAGTTATAAATCAATTCATACACACATTATCCATAGACAAAATTGGGCCCAATACAATAATGGTACTAATCTGCGGGATTTGCAGAATTACAAATCTACAATAATACCTAATGACTCTAATGCAGATATGAAACTGATCCCTACTTCAACTCTAACTCTTTTGCAGTAATCATACTCCCGTTTGTCTAACGGGGTACTCGCCAATTCCTGAAAAATAATTGCAATGTTGAATGAGTTTGTGAACTCAATGAGAAACTATCATTGATGGTTCACTCAATTCATGCATATACACACAATTCACCAGATATCACATACAATCACATTTCTCAAATGTAAGGCGTTTCGCCTTTCACACAATTCACATTCAATCACACCATATATGCAATACACATGTGACACTTTCCAATTTATTACGGTGTTGTGACCGTGCGCCTGAAACTGTCCCAATGACGAGCACATTAATGGTGAGCCTGTGGCTCTGAAATACGTTGTGCTTGAATGCCCTGATACGGTGAGCCTGTGGCTCTGATAAACGTTGGGCTCGAGGCCCTGTTGCGTTGAGCTTAAAGCTCTGATATACGTTGGCTACTCCGGTCACAACTGTCATTATCTGATCATACCTTTATGCATGAATGCATATGCTCCAATTGCCATTCACCGTCATTTACATTTCAATGCCATTTCTCATTCCTTCGGACCTTCAGTCCGGTATTTCAGTCATATATATTTACAATTTATTTCATTGATGCATTCACAATCATTTACACACAATAGCACTTCAATATCAAGTTCCCAATATTTCAGACACCCATGGTCTGAAATCAATCAAAATCAAATACACATATCCATCCATTATCTCCACATGGCATCAATGCATAATATTAAAAATACATAGATTGAGGAACCAACTAGGTTACTCACCCATGCTTTCGAGCTACAGCCTGGAAGTCCCAATAATATCCGTGGAATATTGGTCCATCGGAGCCTCTAAAACAGTCAAATAATTTCCATTACAAAATACACAGTCAAAACAATTTGATGATGCATATGCCGTAAATAAAAGATGTACAATGCCTATTCATGACTTTCCCGATGCTATTTCCCATTTTC
>JANJEY010000004.1:26469625-26499081 GCA_024703695.1 Erythroxylum cataractarum | reverse complement strand
TCAATCCATGCAATTCCAATTCACAACACCTACATACCTAAGGTAATATCTGATAAAATATTGTTAAGATTTTTGAAAACATGGTTGATGTAAACATTAAACTAGTAAAGTATACAGTACAACTGTATAATATATTAATATGGACTACTTTGCAATTTTTTAAAATTTTAGGGACTATTTTATAAAATTAAAAAATATCCCGAAACGGTACCCGGTACCAATCGGTACTGGTACAGTTTTGTTTTAGAGTCCAATCCGGTACCAAGCCCGATACGATATTCATAACATTGGTTGACGCGTTAAAAAAAACAAAGGAGGGGTTACGTTAAATAAAGAAGGACGCCTGCGGCTAGGAGTTTCGTGGCTGGAATAGTGCGTGGATGAGAAGTGGACAATAAATCTCCAAACTTTAATTGTCCCATCATCTACAGTGACAAAAAGTAGGGTTTAAAGAGGGCTGATAAAGAAGGCTGCGACAGATAGCAAATAGAGAAGGATGCCCGCGACAATCCCAAAACCAGTGATTGTTTCAACGTTAGTGACAGTCGAAATAGTTAGGAAAATTATGATGTTGGGTAACTAAACTTTTATTTCTTGGTTTACGGAATCCTAGTTATTAAACTTTGCATGTTGTGAGAATTTTGTTCTTTATTTCAATCGATTTATTAGTCAAGTATTAATTATTTTTCTGGTTCATTATTTGATTATTTGATTTTACAACTAGGTGCGCAACTAGTTTGTGATTTTATTCAATCAATCGCTAGATTCAATAGGTTGATGTTCAATTCTTTTAATCAAAAGTAGTGACTAGAATGTTTGTCTACTATGCTAGGGACATGATTCAAGGAAAAATAATTGTCTAGACCATCGTATGTATGTTGTCTAGTTTGTCGATTTTCTTGATTTGTAAAGATAATAATTAATTAAATTTGAGATCGTATCCAAGTTATTAATTAATAAGGGTTAATTCAAATACATGTTTTGGTTAACTAAACATAAGAGAAAATAGGTAAAGAAATTTACCACGACGAATGTTGAACTAATAAATTGATTATTTTTACTGTCAATGATCAATGTAAGTTCAATACCGAAGGAGACCGGAAATCAAGATTTGTTTCTATTGATTGTTAAATTCTCATTATTTTGTTATTAGTTATTTTTTCAATTTTAATTTCCATTTAAATTCTGTTTAAGTCACAATTACAAACCCCCTTTATTGCATAACTACTAACGTCTGAATTCTTCGTGGGAACGATCCCTACTTTCCACTACTACATTAATTTGTGTTGCAGGAAGTTGGTTTCTTTTTATATTTGGTTTCAGGCGACAACATTCACAAGTATTCTTTCTACTTATGTTAAGCATAAGTCTTCCTCGATCCAGTACATATAAAATTATTTGTATAATCTTCAATCAACTACTTTTACTGAACAATCTATTTCTTATTACGCTTTGAACATTGTAGTAATATTGAATCAAAATTCATCATCAATTGCCCAAAAGCATGAATCAAAAATATATATAATCTCTATCATAATTTGTATAAATTATGCTGACAATTTTTCTAATGACAATTATTATCATACCTAAGTGAATGCCTTTAAATGTCCACATTTATACTTTATTAGGCTAAATTAAACGGAATAATTTCATTAAGGTAGTATACCTTTTTCTATGCTCTATGCAATTATTTACATTATGCTATCATTGTATTGGCTTCCATCTTGCATGTCACTATTAAAGTTTACAAGACATTAATCAACTCAAAATGTTATTACATTTTGTCATCTATATGATATTGACATATCTTTATAACTTTGTTACCAAATTCTCAATAGAGATTAATATCAATATTTTATAATTGACATATAAATTTCCTTTCTAACTTTGAGAACTCTCCCAAACCTAACCTATATCTAAGAAATTTGATTCACTAACACCTAGTAACAATTATTCCAAACAAAGGCAATTTCTACTTATAACAAAAATGTAAATATAAACAAGTAATAAGTTATATGATATAGTTATTTCCACTATTTTATTCAAAATAATAACTTACTAACATTTCAAAAAGATTACTCTAACATCTCAAGTGAGCTAGGATCTCATTTATATTTAGTTGATCTTAAGTTTACTTACTAAACTAACTAAACTTAAATTAGGTACATTACAACTTTATCAATTATATCTTATATAACTCTTAGATTTGTTAGGTTACAACTCTTGTCAAAATATATCTTATATTTTATTCTTGACTATACCTCTACATTTATATGATCATGATTTTTCTCATTCAAATTACACAAATTTGTTTAAGTAAGATCCATTATTTTAAGTTTAACATATTTAAGTTAAAGTGACCTTAAGTTTGCTTAACAAACTTAATAAAAAATAGAAATGTAGTTTATTCTTATAGTAATAGAATAAATAATCATGTTCTAAACATGTACTTAATATTTTAACAATGATTTAATTTTAAATTATCTCTTTAAATACACGTACAAGTAAAATATCATATATTTAAACATATATTCCAATATGCATATAAAACTAATCATTAGAAAACTAAATTGGTTTGATTGATTCAACTATAAAAACCTTGAACTGGCTAACTTTTTCGTTCAGTTTCTAATTTTTTAATTTGATTTACTTTAATAACTGTTGTTGTTAAAAACTAATTAATTAGTTTTATATGCCAAAATAAATAAATAAATTTTTATTTAATAATTTTTTCAATTAAACTCTAAATTATGTAATAGGTAGGGACAATCTTCTTCAATCATATTTCAAATTCTTTAATTTTATTCAATCTTTAACCAGTTTTATAATGGCCGAATACTATTCAACCTTTCAATCCTTAAAACTTTTGTCTTAATGATTTAACTTTCAGTACAGTTTTTAAAATATTACATATAACATATCAACACATATATATAAGTATGCAACTTATTATGCAAATATATAATCAAATATGCAACTTATTACACAAATATATAATCAAATTATATTTAAGAAATAACAAGCTTTCCTTAATTCTATTTATTGACGTTCATAATCAAAAATAATATTTCAATTCTTTGGAAAATTAAATCAGATTAAACCAATTGATTCCTAAATAAATTAAATTCCTATTCTAATTAGAATTTTAATTTGATTTGAAATAATTTTAAATTCAATTCAAAATTATTTCCTTTATTTTGACTCCTTTAATAAAAGTTAATTGGAAACTCCCTTTTTAAAATTTTGTAACACATTTTAAATTAATTGTAAAAATATTTATAATCTAATTAAAAATAAAATTTTTAATTAGAAAACTATTTTCTAATATTAAAGAAAATCATTGTCAAAATTAATTAAAAATTTTCTAATTTCAATTTACAAAGTTTTTAAAATATTTATTCAGAGATTAGTTTTCAATTAATTAGAAAATCATTCCTCAGTAGATTGGAATACACCTTTTTAAAAATTAGAGAGAGCTCTTTTTCAATTAATAAATAAAACATAATTCAAATTTTAATCAAGAAAAAACTTTTCTAATAAATTCAAAGACTTATTATTCAAATTAATAAAGAAATAATTTCTACATAAAGTAGAATAGTAACGCTCTAAACCATAAATAATTACTTTAATTTATCTCAATCAAATTAAAATAAATATATTTAATTAATAAAGACCTTTTCTAACTAATTACAAATCATTTTTCTTAATTTTGAAGATTCTCATTAATTAATTTCAATTTAATTGCAATATAATTAATTCTAATTCTAGAAAATAATTTTTTAAAATTTAAATGAGAATCAATCTAACTATTAATGTTACTCAAATAAAGAAAAATAATTACTTTAATTTGGAAATTAATTATAAAATTTAAAGTTCTTATTTAATACATATTTAATCTAATCAAGTTAAGAATACATTCTTCTATAATTAATTTTGAACTAAACAAATAAAAACTCAATTTGTAATAGCCTATTCCAAAACTCACATTAACTCATTCTTATTTTTTTTTAATACAAAGGAGCTAAACACTATTGATCTAAGCTACGCAAAACTCGGGGGTACTCAAACCTAAGCCGATCATGCCAGATGAGATCCTGGATGGTCAAAGGTGGCTCGTGGAGTATCTGGATTCTCGGACAAACCCTTCCTGCAATAGCGGCATGGTGATCCGTGCATTGATTTCCCTCTCGATGTGTGTGTTGGATGCTCACCTCTCAATCCCGCTGGATCAAACCGTGGATACCTGCCAACAGAAAATAATTACAATCAGTCACGGAGATAGGGGCGGAAACCAAATGACAAACTCTGAGGGCATCTATTTCTAAGATGACCCTGTGGTACCAGAAGTTCCAGGCGAGGGTGAAGCTCGAGTATACAACCTATAATTCGGTTGTGAGGGGAGATCCCCGACCAATGTGCTGAAGAAACCTACGGCACGATGGATCTTTCCACCTCCCGTGCACGCTCAATCCATGCGACGTAATTGATAAGTCAAAACTTTTATAGATAATTGGGGAGTGATTTGGATTCATTTTAACTTATTTCTTTGTGGATTTGAAGTTTTATTCAGTTAATTCGCTCACATTCTAAGTGTATTTCTTGATAGGTACAATTGGTGGATTATGGGGAAAAAGGGGCATAACTTCCCTTGGGGATGCCGGATCAAAGCCAATCAAGGACAATTGCAAGGAGAATTCTGAGCACTGCAACTTCTGAGAAGACTCCGAGAAGAAATTATGGCAATTGGAAGGTCAAAGGCGTAAAAATGAAGAAATGGACCATGTCCGTTTAACGGACATCACGCTGCAGCAACAACTTTTAGACTCGAGAAGGTCCGTTTAATAGACATGGGCGTCCAACACTCCCCTGTTTCGAAACATTAGGTTTCTTGGGACGTGAGTACTATAAAAAAGGGACTGTTTAGACCTAATTAAGGGGGCTGGACACAGAAACCAAAGTCACTACATCTGGAGGCACAAACTAAGAGGGAGATAGGGAATTTTTGGGGATCCAACCAAGGATTTCGAGCACCCATTCTTGTCTTTCTGCTACTTTCTCTCTCTACTCTTTCTATATGTTGAGCTACCTTACATGTATGATTTTTGTTGAAATGTTCAGGAGCTAAACCTCACTTAGGGTGTGGGATGTAGCCTATTTGAAGGAAGTTTTGTGTAATGTGGATAGTTGAATGTTAATGAGAATTTGTGGGTTATGTTCATCTTCTTTAACTTCATTATTGTCTCTATGCTTGATCTCCATAGATGCAATCTTAGGAATCATAGGGGTGCTGAAGAGTGAACCATGATTTATGCTCTAGGAAGGTGAACACTTTGGATTTAGAGTTAGAGATAACCTAAGCTAAGGTGAGGACAAGAAGTTGCTTGTGCTTAATGAGTTTGGTTAGGGAGTCATTCCATTGACATTACATAGACTTATCTGGAGAAACTAATCAATATGCGTAGGGGAGGGAATTTTGGGAATGAGAACAAGGAGTGTTTGATTGATGTCCATGCCCCACAGTTCCTGACGAAACAGTGACTTGATGTACTCTATCACTTGCGGGCCAACCCGCTCCCATTGTTTCTAAAAGAACAGAGCATTGAAGCCATCCACCCCCGGAGCTTTGTTCGGATTAATGTCGTAGACCGCTCGTTTGATTTCCAAAGCCTGAATAGACGTGTCGAGCTCCTGCAACGAGTGAGCAGGGAGAGGTGGAAATGCTCTTGTAGTTTTGATTTTCACAGGGGTAACTTCCTCACTCGTAAACAGAGTGGCAACATAATCGTGCAGTAACTGTCGCAGCTGCATCGAATAAAAAACAAAGGTTTCGTGAGAGTCCTGGAGTCGCTCAATCTTCAGCTTTCTTCGTTTAGCCAGGGTGAGGGTATGGTAATATTTAGTGTTCCGATCCCCCTTGGAAATCCAGTCGCACCTAGCTTTCTAATGCCAGTAGATTTCTTCCTAACTTAAAACTTGGCAAAGTTCCTCACTTAATTGGTCCTCTAAGGCGGACAAAGAAGCAAAATTGGCATCAGTAATCGCATTTTGGATACCTTGAAGGCAAGCTAGCAGTTGTTTTTTACAATGGAAGATATTGCCAAAATTAGAATGATTCCGTTGAGTGAGGTATTGAGAGAATTTAGCTAACGATAGGCTCATCGTGTCTACCTCCGGAAGCCAATGTGCAGATACCAACGCATCAAAACCCGGGTGCGAGAGCCAGACATTCTAAAACCGAAACTCCAAGGGCCCTGAGTGTCGTGACGACGACTGATGAAAACTGACCCACATGGGCCTATGGTCTGAGCCTAGGAAAGACAAATGGTGGTTGACCACTTGAGGAAAGGAATGCATCCAATAGGACGTCGCAAACACCCGATCCAGTCAAGCTTGAACCAGGACGCGCCATCACGTAAATCTTGCGCCAATATAGCCCAGATCATGTAGGTGACCCAATCCCAAAAATGGTTGTTCACTACCATAGATGCGAGAGCAGCTAGGCGCTTGTCGACCATTTCCAGTTTGGCATTGAAATCCCCCCTATGAGCCAGGGACGAGTTTGAGTTCGACCTATCCACTCTAGAGTTTGCCAAAGATGGGTTTGGGAGGAGGGTTGGGGGCTAGCATAAACTGCAGTAAAATCAAACAAGTAGCCCTTGTAATTTACTGTAGTATGGATAAATTGTCGGTGAGCTAAAACTATGGAAAGGTGGAATTTCCCCTTCTAGAGGATCTAAATCCCACCTACAAAACCTATCGCTTCCACACAGAAAGAAAAATCAAAACCTAAATGTCGGATCACATCTTGCGCTCTTGTTCCACTAATTCTGGGTTCCAATAAAACTAGAATACCAATACTATAATGGGAAATGTAATTCCGCAGGATGGTCCTAAATCTAGAGCCCCCTGCTCCTTGACAATTCCAAGTTAATATCGACATAAATTGAATATCAAGATTCGGTACCTCCCATGGGAGCGTCCTGACTGTCTGCCGGCATGGCCTGCATCACAATATCCTTCGATATTAGGGGGTTCAACGAACTGTTGCCCGGTTAATGCCTCTAGTTGAGTAAGAGGCCCGGTGATTGTAACGCCATCCATCCGTTGTAAAGATTCTTCTGGCTCTACCTCCCGAACGTCCAATACCTGTTGATCACATATCATTTCCGTATGGGAAGGAATAACAAGAGTGATATTCTGGGTGATCGAGGTAGGCTATATTTGGATGTGGGGTTCGCTGCTATTGATGGCGGATGTGGGTGGAAGGCCCCAAGAGGATTCACCCTTATGTAGGATCTTCGGGCTGCCTCGCGAGCCTTCAGCCCCTGTTCTTTCCTTGGGGCTATTCCTTTGGGCCTTAAAGATGGGTCCTTCATGAAAAGCTTTGGTAGGCGCAAAGATATCCTTAGGAACACGTGGGCCTGCTCCCAATAGCTTGGGCGTGGGTGCTACCGCAGCTGATAACGCCTCATTGCTGTCCATCAAGCCAGTCTCCATCAAAGCCTGAAAACGAATTCCTGCTCTTGAACGTGGTGCGGTGCTGTTCCCCACAGTCGGCTGACGTGATGTAGGCAACTGTTGGGCATTTTTTGTTCGTTGGGCCTTGTGACGTTGATGTCGTTGTGCGTATAGCCAAAGACTGTAGGTGCTACCATCCACCGAATGGCCATCAGCATACGTCTTCGGCATTGTCTCCCCTGCAGACGTGGCGATTGTCATCCTCCAATCGCTGGAGTTTGCGTCACTGTCGACTGGTTACAGTTTTGAGGAATGGGGTTATGGGAGGCAGATGGGGGGTGTTGGCTACAGTTAATCATCGAGTGACCTACCTTCCCGCAGGAGTAGCAAAGCTGCGGGAGGCCCTCGTACATCACCGGTATTAATTCTCCGTCCAGTTCCACCGAAGTTTTCAAAGGTTGTGTGAGGTCAATGTCGATTGCAATGCATGCATACCGACCTCTGTGGGCTTGGATGGTAACCTCATCAATTTTAACAATTTGTCCGACGAGATTACCAAGTTTCGTGAGAATATGAGGATGATAACGAGCTATCAGGAGATCCGAAAGACGAATCGATGTTACTGCGCACGTGAGTCTTCCCTGCTTTGGCCTAAAAGAAGATGTCCATCGTTGAACTGCCAAAACTTGTCCGAAGATAAACCAAGGTCCAGCGGTTAAGGCTTTGTAATAATCGGCTTCATCCATGAAGCGTACCAGGTAAAACTCGTACTCCAGATCAACGATTTTAATGGGTCATAGAGGTTGCCATAGAGTTCACAGACGGTTGCTCAAGGCCTGATATCCTATCTTACGACCGAGGAGCTGGACCACCACCGCCTGTGTCCACTGAAGATCGAGCTTTTCTTTAAACGATTGAGAAATTTTTATACCACTGCCCTGTTCTTCTGTGAGGGTCACAATATCATTGGCTGCTACCTCTATCGTTTCCTCTGTTGGCCATTGCAAGTCAGCCTTCCCATCTGGGTGGTTCGTCGACCCTGCAACCGCGGCTTTGTAAGAAATCAGAGGGGACTGCTGCAGCGTCAGTGATAGAGGTTGAAATCCATCATCGCGATTTCTCGTACGACTCCGTTTTGGCTGGGTGCCCTATGGCTCGAGGGACTCCATGGCCGTATGTGCAGCATCTCACTCCCGCAAGACCCAAACCCGATATTGAGGGTGATATTTGAACCCGCGCCTCACGAGAGTGGTATGCTATAGCAGTCAAACAGTTTAAAAACTCAGTAATACATTTTTCTTTTTGAAAAACAATCGAGTGCGCAGATATCAGTAAATAATTTGAGCCTGTTTTAATACGAAATCATTTTCGATCATAAAACAATTCTAGTCATAAATTAATTCATACACACATTATCCATAGTCAAAATTGGGCCCAAAACAATAACGGTACTAATCTGCGAGATTTGCAGAATTACAAATTTACAATAATACCGAATGACTCTAATGCAGATGTGAAACTGATCCCGACTTCAAACTCTGACTCTTTTGCAGTAATCATACTCCCATTTGTCTAACGGGGTACTCATCAATTCTTGAAAAATAATTGCAATGTTGGGTGAGTTTGCGAACTCAATGAGAAACTATCATCGATGGTTCACTCAATTCATGCATATACACACAATTTACCAAATATCACATACGATCACATTTTTCAAATGTAAGGCGTTTCTCCTTTCACACAATTCACATTCAATCATACCATATATGCAATGCATATGTGACACTTTTCAATTTATTACGGTGTTGTGACCGTGCGCCTGAAACTGTCCCAATGACGGGCACATTAACGGTGAGCCTGTGGCTCTGAAATACGTTAGGCTTGAATGCCCTGGTACGGTGAGCCTGTGGCTCTGATAAACATTGGGTTCGAGGCCCTGTTGCGTTGAGCTTAAAGCTCTGATATATGTTGGCTGCTCCGGTTACAACTGTCATTATCTGATCATACCTTTATGTATGAATGCATATGCTCCAATTTCCATTTACTGTCATTTACATTTCAATGCCATTTCCCATTCCTTCGGTCCGGTATTTCAGTCATATACATTTACAATTTATTTCATTGATGCATTCATAATCATTTACACATAATAGCACTTCAATATCAAGTTCTTAATATTTCGGACACCCATGGTCCAAATTAATCAAAATCAAACACACATATCCATCCATTATCTCCACATGACATCAATGCATAATATTAAACACACATAGATTGGGGAACCAACTAGGTTACTCACCTGTACTTCTGAGCTACAGCTTGGAAGTCCCAGCAATATCCGTGGAATATCGATCCATCGGAGCCTCTATACAGTCAAATAATTTTCCAATTACTAAATGCACAATTAAAAATAATTCAATGTTGCACATGTCTTAAATAAAAGATGTACGATGCCTATTCATGACTTTCCCGGTGCTATTTCCCATTTTCCACTTTCTTTTGTCAAATTCTAACTTTCCACTCAATTGCTCAATAATAACATATTACGAAACTCCAACAATTCCATTCTAATATTCAGTCAATTTATCAAGTCATACTCGCTAGAGTATTACTTCAAAATCATTATCACTATTCTCTAGATCGAATTCATTCTTTATGCTCAGTTCTAGATTCCAATAGCCTTTCTTTACATTTAGGGACCTCACAATTATATCCCAATTACCAAGAACAATCCTTAGGTTGAAATACAATCACATTCTTAATTTTCTTTTACTAATTGCGATTCTACTAACTTAAATTCAAACTTTCATTCTTTACATCAATTATAGACCTCGTTCTCTAGATCGCAACGAATCAAACATCATCTCAATTGGAGGTCTGCACCATTAGCTATGCCTCAAAACCAATTTAAATCAGTTTAGAAAAGGGTCCCTCGCTGCGACTTATAGACGCTCGTCGCGACGTCCTGAGGGCATTCGCCGCGACGTGTAATGACGTTCATCTCGGCGTGGAAAACTCGAGCTCGCTGCGACGTCGAAAGGAGCTCGCCGCAGCATCCAACGTTTTAGAGCTCGCCGCGACTTCCTTCCTTCCAACTCGTCGCGACGTGCGAGTCACAGGTCGTCTTCTCTGACCAGTTTTTCGCCATTTCTCTCTCTAAATTAAGTAATAACTTAACTAAAACTAGCCCAATCTTTTATAATTAAACCCATACATGTATTAAACTAACAGATAAACAATGATAAACCCATTAACTTACCAATTAAGTATAAATCCTCAAATCTTCTGAAAATCCTCTAAACCTTTAACACCAACGGTTTCCTCCTAAAACCACACCAAAGATCATCTTCCTTAGGATTTAAGCTTGGCTTTGCACAAGGAGAAGAAGCTGTCAAGCATCAAGCCAAAGATCAAGCATGGTGAAGAAACGGAGGGGGGGTCGATCGAAGAAGAGGAAAATTTGCCCTTAGGAGGAAGACTTTTCTTTCTTCTTCTCTTATAACCTTAGGTATTTAAAGGTTAATCACCTAAGTCTCTTGTCTTTTTCCTCGTAAAACATTTAAATCTCTTTCTCTTTTCAATTTCATTTCTAGTCCAATTCGTCTCCAAATTCAATAACTTAACATATTAATTGCCAATATCATATATCTAAATTTTCCATTTCCATTTACCAGTTATTCTAGCACCATGCAGTCAATCAATCCGTCACTCGGAAAATTTTCCGGTCTGGACTTTTTCTCCTGAATTACCAGAAAAATTTTCTAAAGTTCACTGTCAACTGACGATCACTCAATACAGTTTCAACTCAATATTCAAACTCAATTATTCTAAAATTTCCCAATAAATCATAATCAAATCCAACTGTCTCACAAATCACAATTCATATCAAATTCGAAATCAAATGCTGGGAAAATGTCATGAATGCATGTACCTATATGTGCATGTGCAAAAGACTCATTCCTCTAAAATTAGAGGTCAAATGAATGCTCAGTCAATAATATGCGGTAAAAATCCTAACCCGTCTCAATCTACCAATATAACCTTCCCATCGGTGACGGGATGTTACATATCCACTTTGCATTAAATATACACGTTTCACCAACTAAAATTTCCACATGTCTCACTACCATTAGTCCATTTTTAACATTTACCTAGTCTATAAATATCCCAAATTTAGAAATTCCTAAAATTTGTCAAAAGTTTTGAAATAAATCCAATAGTCCCTGATTAAATTTTTCGTAGTTTAATCACATTTATCAGTCTATTTTACCCGAAAAATATCATGAATTCATGCACAATAATTGTATGTGTCCAAATACTTATGCACAATTAAGAAAATATTCACATTATGCAAAGCATAAAATGCCCTAGAATTACTCAATTTTCTAACTCCTAACTTCGGACATTACATATTACATATGATGGATATGCGTATTGTGTAATTGTGCATGTTAAATACTTAAATTGTTAGTTTTTGACTTATTGAAGAATTGTGTTGGATAAAATTAGATTGTGTTGGATAAAATTGAATTGTGTATGATGTAATCATAGAAAATGAGCTATATTATATGATGGACATGCGTATTATGTAATTGTGTATGTTAAATACTTAAATTGTTGGTTTTTGACTTATTGAAGAATTATGTTGGATAAAATTGGATTTTGTTGGATGAAATTGAATTGTATATGATGTAATCATAAAAAATGAGTTATATACATATGATGGACTTGTGTATTGTGTAATTGTGTATGTTAAATAATTGAATTGCTAGTTTTTGACTTATTGTTGAATTATGTTAGATAAAATTGAATTGTGTTGGATGCAATTGAGTTGTGTATGATGTAATTATAAAAATGAGTTATATTACATATGATGGATATGTATATTGTGTAATTGCGTATGTTGAATACTTGAATTATTGGTTTTGACTTATTGAAGAATTGTGTTAGATAAAATTGAATTGTGTTGGATGAAATTGAATTATGTATGATTTTGATATATTTATTCATTTATTTTTACAAATAAATGGAAGAAAGTTTAAATACTCCTGATCAAACTACTTTGGGAAGATACAATGATCCAGCTTGAGTCATGCTGTATTAGTCTTGGGTATGAAGAACCATACTATTTGTTTGTTTTATAACAAGCAATTGAAAGGTGGATGAATAACTCGATTAGAGAAGCATTAAGTTAGGGTTAAAGGAGATGTAAAATCTTGTAAAAAAAGTAAGCCATGATGATGCGAGCACGACCATGATACTTTGTAAGAGATAAAGATCCAAAGATAAGCTAGTAATGTCAAAGAGACTAATAAAAAGATCAAAAGCTAAGAATTTCAAAGAAGCGCTTTAATCCTACATAGGCTGAACTATAAATAACATGTAATCTCAAGAGACAATGAGGGCTATGGCATCATAACTAATCAAGTTGAACGGAATATGTAAGAAGACTTTCATTATTATTTAATTAATTATTTTACATTAGAAGCATAACTTTCGACAGCCCACTACTTGTGTTTTGGACTTGTTTAAATCTTTTAGGTTTAATTGGTTGTATTTTATAAATATTAGTTTAGGTTTTAATTATTTTGACGAAAGACTCATGTTTAAAGGCCTTTTATGTAGTTAGGGTTTCTTTCTTTTCAAGGGATTTAAAAACATCATAATAAACATTATTTAGGGTTAGATTGGATGAATAATGAATTCTATAAGGGAGGATTTTTTGTCTTCTTCTATTGCATCAAGAATATAATTCTTATCAAGGTAAATAGTTGTGGCGAATTTCTATTCTTGTTTTCAAATCAACCTTATTATATATGTTTTCTTTCATATAGTTGAATGGGGGTTCATTAGGGTTAGGAATTTTATCTTGTTCATATTCTATCCAAAGTGTGTGTTTAAGGGGTTTCAAGTTCTTTAGCCTTGGGGTTCCGCATTATATGATATGAAGTGGCAAATGAAAACTTTGCTTGAAGAATATATACACAAGAAAGATAAAAAGGAGAGACTGAATTATCAAATTGGTAGTGGATGTTCATTTACTAGTTTTCATGATTATTATGGAAATGTTAATGGTGGTAGTGATAGTGGTAGTAGTAGTGTTCTATCCTAGGCTGAGCAAGAAGTGAATGTTACACCTACACTTGATATTAGGGAAAGAATAAAGTAAATTACTAATTTTTTTGCACTACAAACAACTCCTGGAGCCCAACCTTCAATCTGTAATGCCATGCAATTAAGAGATGCGACTCATATTATTGATATGGTAGTAGCTAGATGGTGGTATAATATAGGTGCAACATTCAATGCTTCTTAATCTTACTATTATCAACCTATGGTAGATGTTATAGCCTCTTACGATTCGAGATACAAAGCTTCTTCGATTGATGACTTTAGAGGTAAACTTTTAAGTTGCTCAATTTATGAAATTAAAAGTTATCTAAGAGAAAGGAGAGTGGATTGAGCTACTTATGGGTGTTCAATCATGTGTGATAGTTGGAAAAATAGGAGACATGAGCCTATTATTAATTTTTTGTTTATTCTACAAATGACTCAATGTTTTTAAAGTCTATTGATGCATCTATGCTTATTAGGAATACTGATACTTTATTTGAGATATTTGATGACTTTGTAAATGAATTAGGACACAAAATTTTGTTCAGTTCATTAAAAACAATGATTCCGCTTATAAAGTTGTAAGAAGAAGGTTGCAAAATAAGTATAGTTCTTTTTTGACTCCTTGTGCTGCACATTACATTGACCTAATGTTGGAGAAAATATGAGATCTGAGATATTTTCCTGTTATTGATGAGACTATGCAGAAAGCTAAAAAGGTGACCAAGTTCATCTATAATCAAGTATGGGTGTTGAATTTAATGAGAAAGGAATTTACCAATGGTAAGAATTTATGTCGTCCTACTGTAACAAGATTTTTGACGAATTTCTTATCACTTCAATATTTTGTTATGATAAAGAAAGAGTTAAGACAAATGTTTACAAGTGATAAGTGAGTTGTATCTAAGCAGGCTAAGTCTAATGTTGGATCGGAGGTTTCCAGAAGTATACTAAAAGGTAGAGAATTTGGTCTTAATGCTAATTTATTATCCGAGTTTATGAACTTTTGGTAAGGGTGCTTCACTTGGTTGATAGTGAAGAAAAGACAACAATGAGTTATTTTTTTGACACCCTGGAGAGGGTGAAGTAAGTAATCAAGGTCAATCTGAAACATAGGTTTTCTTTGTTCAAACCATATCCTGCAATCATTAATGAGAAATATGAAAGGTAACTTTTTTCTCTGTTGTTTAGAGTTGGAGTGTTTTTGAACCATAGTGTCTATTTTAGACCGAATTTTACAAAAAAAAAAGGTGAAGTTAATAGGGGAATGTTATTCACTATTACAATAATTGTTGCCCATAAGATGATGTAAGATATCATGAGCTCAGAAATGGAGCTTTATAAGCAATTTTCTGGGAATTTTGGATTGCCAATTGCTATTTGACAAAGAGCAAAACTTTCTCTAGGTATTAGTTGTTTCCATTTTCTTGTTTGTTGAAAATTAATTATCATTTTATTTTTTTATAATGTTATTTTTGTTGTCTAAAGACTTACAATTTCTTAGTGGGTTCAATTTGGAAGTGGTATTCCAGAATTGGAAAGATTTGCAATTCGAATTTTAAGTTAATGTGTGAGTGTAACAAACTCTGAACAGAATTGGAGCACATTTGAATTCATCCATTCCAAAAAAAGGAATATATTGGAGCACATGCGATTGAATGACCTGATTTTCATTCATTACAATCTAAAGCTTTGGGAAAGATATGTTCTTATCATTATTAATTTCGATATAATTTCTTATAATTTTTTAATAATTAAAATTTATGTTTTACTAGGACTCTGAACAAAACAAGTAGTTTAGCATATCCAATTTGCATTGATAATATTAATTTTTTGATGGATTAGGTTTATGTGGAATCAGGTTTGGTGGATGTGAATGATTTCAAAGATAATATTGAATGGGAAAGCATTGAAATGTCATTTGATGTATTGAATTTGAATGATGATGATGATGAGGCTCCTCTTAATGATGAAAAGTTTGTCCCAAATGATAAATGGGGTTAGTGCAGTTACAACGAGTATCCTTCCGTAGATGATTGAATAAAGTTCCAGGTTTTGTTCTCTTCTTTTAATTATACTTATATTTGATGTATATGTTAAATTCTTTATACGTAATGTAATTGTAAATATTTTTGTTTCAAATTTCACTTCTACTTGGTTGTTTCCCTCTTGTCGTAAATTATAATAGTTTAAGAGTTAAAGATATTTATTGATTTTTCATTGGATGTTTTGATGTAATTATTATTTATTATATGATAAAATTGTAATATTTTTAATACTTTGTATTGTTATTAATTTTATATTGGTATGATGATGATTGTCTTTTTTATATTAATTATGGTTATTATTTATATGTGACATATATGAAAATTAATGTTATTTCATATTAATTATGGTTATTATTTATTATTATAATTTTTGGAGACAAGGTTAATGTAAACTTATAAAGTACAAGTATAATATGAAAATTGAATATTTTGCAATTTTAAAAAAATTCAGGAACTATTTGATAAATTTAAAAATTACTCAAAACAGTACCCGAACCAATACTAGTAAAGTATCATACCAAAACTTAATTCAATACCAGGGTCGGTATGATATTCGTAACTTTAGATTTTTCTTTTACTCCTTAAATCAAGGAGGGAAATGTCAAATTAGGGATTTAGATGTCCTAGTCCTTCACCTTTGCTGTGCAGATAGTTAGAATGCGTGTTTATAGCTCCATAACAGGTAAGTGTTAGGTTCTTGCATTTAATTTGTTTTGTAGGAATGGTTATGTTTCCATACTCCTGTAACTTTTAATCTAGGTTCCATAAGATTAATTGCTCCCTGATACTACTTATGACCTCCGAGAGGGTCTTAACAGTATCTTTTTGAATCCCTTTAACTCGCCTATAATTACTTTCCTTCTAAACCTTATAGAAGGTTTCCCTTAACATTATCACTAGCAAATCTTTCTTAGATTTGGTGTCTAGTTGACTCTGAATCCATATGAGAACCTTTGACAAATTCATTTTTCTTAGAACCCCAAACCAAATCTCTTTAGAATAAGTACAAACAAAAAATAGATGATCTCAATTCTACTTAGCGGTGTTATATAAATGCACTGTTTATATATAGGTATGAAATTTAGTTTGTCAGGAGTGTTTAGCCTGTTTAACATTACCAAGCATATCAGAAATCTGACTCTAGGTCTAGAGTACTTATTCCAAACTACTTTACACCATGGGCCCTTCAACCCCTTCTCCATTAGCTTACTAATTACAATGATGCTAGTGAGTTTATGGATAGGGTCATCATCCCAAATGTGTTGATCCTCTCTTTAATGGTTAGATATATAAGTAGGTAACACTTGGTTAAAGTTTCCCCTTATATTAGTTCATTTATCTCCTGAGACTAAGGAGCTAACCTTAGCATTCCTTGGGAAGTGTAGGAGGCTTTTCGTTACATCTTAAAGCTGGATTAATGGCCCTATCTTAGACCAATTGTGATACCATAGGGAGGTTAAGTTCCCACTCCCTATTTTACAAAAGATCTTTTCCTTAACTCGATCCCTTAACTTAAGGAGTTAGATAATAAAGGATGAGTGAGTGCTTTTAGGTTTGATTTCCCATATATCTCCTTCACTTAGGATATAACTATTAATCCATCAATACCAAAGTGAATCCCTTTCACTTAACAACCTCCATAATCTTTTCAAAATGAGTATCTTATTGGTTAAAGATATAGATTTGAGTTCAAGGCCTCCTTCTTCAATAGCTTTACAAATACTTGCCCACTTCACCTTAGCTCTCCCTCAAGAGTGTTCAACTTTATTCCTTAAGAAGTTTGTCATACTTCTTTCTACAGATTTTTATTAAGCCTTTTAAAAGGAAAAAATGTGATGGCTAGTAAATGTATAGGGAGTTTATGACAAACTTTAAGAGTTGTAATTTATCTCCATAAGAAAGAGATGTATTGGTCCACATACTCAGTCTCTTTTGAATCTTCTATAATAAAAGAATGCATTGAGAATTTGTTAGCCTCTTGGTTGAGATAGGAAGCCCCAAGTTGGTAAAAGGAGGCAATCTCCTCCTCATCCCTGTGATTTTTGAAATTCTCCTATGTATAGGATTAACACTCAATGGAATTAAAAAGTGACTTTTGTTAAGGTTGACCTCAAGACCTGATAAGAGTCTAAAAAGATTTAAGGAGTGCATCAACAACTTAATGGAATGGTAGTGTACCTTAAAGAACAAGAGAAGATCATCTAAAAAACATAAACTTGTTAGAGAAACTAGTTTACATTTTGAGTGGTGTTTAAATTATGGATCCATGTTAATATTATGTTGTTGTAGTTATGTTAAAGCCTCTATAAATGATGAAGAGGTATGGGAAGAGAGGGTCACCTTGCCTCAACCCTCTAGTTCCCTTAAAGGTATTAGTGGGCTTCCCATTTATTATAATACCAAAAGAAGTAGAAGTTATAAATACCTCAATCCATTTTATAAACTAGTAAGGGAACTTCACTGATTTCAATAGTTATAATAGGAAACTCCAATTTACAGAGTTAAAAGCCTTGTGAAAATCCACCTTAATGAGATAATTTTTTAGAGATTTTTTTAGTTGAGTTTTGTTTTAATACTCCTAGACAATCAGGATGTTATCTCTTATTAGTCTGTTTCCCATCAATGCTCTTTGGTTATCATTAATGATGAAATTAAGGACATAAATAATTATGTTTGTCAGTAACTTTGAAATAATTTTAAACATAAAATTTGTACAAGAAATAGGTTTGATCTCCCCAAAAGTAGCTAGGTTGGTTCATTAGGCACTAAGGTGATGAAATTTTTGTTAATCTCCTTAAGTAAGTCCTCATTAGAGAAAAAAAATCCTAAACTACTTCCACAATAGTATGCCCAATAATATTCCAAAATTTTTAGAAGAAATGTTCATTATTTAGGCCATCGGGACTAGGAGATTACTAACAAGATTATTTGCTTCACCCGGGGAATAAATTGTTCAAGAAAGAGGAAAGGACTTGCCAACTGTAGTTAAAGTTCCCTTGTACACCAAATAATGCTTTAAAGTATTTCACAACCTCCTCATACATCTCCACAGTATTGGTAATCCTTCTACCATCCTTATTAGTAATAAAGGTATTTCTATTGGTGTTTTTCTTAGTCATCATTAAGTTCAAAAATTTTTAGTACATTTATCACCTTCTTTTAGCCAGTTGATTCTAGCTCTTTGCATGATGATTGATTCATGATCATATAAAACCTGAAGATCGCTGTTTAGCTTTTTCCATGAGGAAAATAACTCCTTCCTTAGGGAATTTATCTTGGTATGAATCACTAGCTCATTAGTCTCCAAGGCCTCCAACTCCACCAAATCCATATTATAAAAAATTATTCTTTCGCTTAACGAATGAAGATTGTGGTTTGATATGGTGCTCTATTGGGAGCCAAAAGCACAAAACTTACCAAATTGTCCAGCTTGATTTTTGTTTCCAAGAGGCAAAAAAATAGTTGGTTTTTCCACAAAAACAAAGTCCTTTAAAGCATTCCACTTAATGGGACAGTTTATTCCTCTAACATTCTAAGTAATGATGAACATTAAAAATGTTTTTACCTTTGGAGCGCTTCTTGCTATTCCTTATGTTCTTTCTCCTCTTAACCTCCTTAAAATTTTCATTAATGTCTCGTTCTTTCTCATCTAGAATTGTAGGACTATTTGTAATAAAGTAAGAATCACTAAGGTTGTACTCTTAAACATTTGTCCCACTCACCTGGGAATCCATAATCTAGTTATTATCAATTTGTTCCTCCACAGGAGTGTCCTCTTTTGAACTTTCCAAATTTTCATTTTCCTCTTGGCATGTCCTTATATATATCCATTCTTATAAATAAACGGGGATAACCTATCCTCTTCCTTTTAGTTGTATTATCATCCATATAGAGAGGGGTATCAAAATAGTTAGTTAAAATGCTTTAACCTTTAATTCTAGAGTGACGTTATTAATGTTTATCTAGAGAGGTATATGCTTAATCCTTACTTTTACTACTTGCACTGTAGGTTGCTAGGCTTGTATGAAGAGGGTTTGTTGGAACACATGCTAGGGCCTTTCCTCCATAATTTTGATAGCTTCAGTTGGGGTGTTGAAAGTGAATAATAAGAGCTTATCCTTAGTAAGGTGTACATCATTTAGCCCTCTACTCTTCCACTAAGAAGAGGTCGACTTCTATACCACTAGGAACAAGAGTCTTTTCTCGATGAAGAAACCTATCAACGTTGACTCCCAACTTTTAGCCTCTGTTTTAAAGGTGTCCAAATTAGGAGCTACAATAGTTCTCCCTCCAATATATGTTTGGGGTGGTAGTGCAAGGAAAGGTTTTAGTTGTTGCATACTACCTACTTCCAAGTCTTCCTTTGTTTGGATGGATCCACAAAATTTGCAGGATTTTTTCCGGCATTGCAGAGATTTTAATCAATATTTGGATTTGGATTGATGGGGATATTAAAAGATAAAGAGGGGTTAACGGATGATGACGAGCATATAGGACCACTTGAAACAATTGAGGAGGGATGGATGGTCTAAGGGTTGTTAGAATGAGGGAATTACTCAAGATTTGGAAGGGGAATGAAGGTGAGTTGGGATAATTGGCGTAGAGGAGGAATTAAGGGAGGGAGAAGATGAGGAGGGGGTTTTTGGTAGGTGAGGGTAAAGAAGAAAAACTTTATGAGTCCATTTCCTAAAAGAAGGGTGAGCAAGTGGGTAGGTACGGGTTTAACAAAGGTAATTTTCCAGACGACGAAAGGGGTTTGGAGGGTAAGAAGAAATTTACAACTTGAAGATTATAGTGTCCCTAAAATTAGAGACCAAGTTGAAATGTTGGATCTAGGAGGGAAATAACATAAATTAAGGCTAGAGAAAGAGGATATGGCAAGTTTCAAGAGGAGAAGAAGTTGTTTTCAAGATAAAAAGACAAGCAAAGGCAAGTAGAGCTTAGAAGTAATATGTAGCGAAAAACCAAATGATAGATTACATTTTATACATTATAGCTAGGAAGGTGTACAGAAAAGTGAGAAGATTCCATGATGTTAGTGCTTCCTTACGCTACATTGCGTACTTTAAGTTAACTCAACCTCAATCTTTATACATGTGTCAGATTATCAAAAAATGACAATTTTAAAGAGTCTAGTCATAAATTTTTCTATTCGTATTGTAAATTTAATAATTAGTTATATAAAATAAATAATTAGTATGATATTTTAAAATTAAATTTATTATCATTTGATCTTTCTCAAATTTGAAATTTAATTAAATCTCATTAATGATTTTATTGCATAATTTTTTTTTAGATTTCATGGTTTTAGTAATTCTTTATGTGTAATAAATTCTTTTATTATATTATTCTCCAAACTGATTACCCTGAGATCCTGTGTACAGTAATTTCTTCTAAAACCAATGATACTATTTCAAATGTTATTAAGGTAACTATAGAAAATTTAATTTTTCTGTTAATTTAATGCAAATAATTTTTATTTGAATAAATATATGTTCATTAAATTATAAATACACTTGAATTAATTCATATTAATTTAATAATTGTATTAAAATATTTTTTAATTAATAAAATTTATAACATTAGTTTATGAAGATTTTACTGCATGCTTTCCTCGTCGAATTTAGACTTGGAAGTTACGAGGGATCAGGACAAAACCTTAGATTTTAGCAAGCTGGTGTCAAACCAGTTGAGCTTTTCTTGAAGCCTCTGAGCATGTTCAAGTATAAGAAAAGAAATGCACAAAGAAAAGCGAGTGAAGCTGCAGAATTTGGATCAACTGAAAGGTTGGTAATTCGCAAAAACTAAATAGCAGCATACACTGTAAGCCCCATGACGTTTCCAGAAAACTTGCTACAAAAGATTCTGTGCAATTGACCAAATACCTAATCATCCAAGTTTAAGAACACACTCCGCAAAAGAAACGTTTTACGATTCCATTTACAATTAGGATACATATGAACAAAAACAAATGTCTACAAAGAAAGAATCAGCAAAACTGGAACCGACATTGTTTGGGACATCTAATTGAGGTTCAGCAACATCTTTGTCCATTTCAACTGCTTCTCAACAATCTACATTCGTTTAAAAATCCAAAAAATATATTACCATGAATTCAAAAGCACAGAAAACAGTTGGGAAAAATAAAAAATAAAAACCTTGAGACAGATCATGATACAGACTAGCAGATTCAGTCTAAGCCCTGCACCAACCTAACACAGATAAAAAAGAGAAAGTAAGTATGGGCAAATAATGACAAGGGAAATACAAGGGTTAGAAATCTTTTCCAGAGCTAAACTTCTGGGCAACTCATCTATCCTGCCAGGGCCAATAGTAAGAAACCAGATGAAAATTCAAACAACCCCAACAACACGCTATATTAGCACTGACGACTATGTCTTCTTTAAAGATGATAGAAACTTCATCCTCAAGGCAGATTTCTGAATTTGATGGCGTTCGGATTCGGTGTTTTTAATTAGGACATGAGTCTACATAACCCAACCGCTCTGCCAATGTATTGACATCTTCATCTTCACCCACCGCACCACTTCCACTCAGCAATTCATCCCAAAACCCATCATCAAGTTCTCTGTCTACACACTCTGCTCTCCTTAACCTACCATACCCTTGCATTTCCAATGCAAGTGCTTCAAGCTCGGACACTTCAAAGCCATCATCTCCAAACTCCAATGCTTCAACCTTTATGGTATTTGGACTCTGCCCTCGACGGCTTGATTCTGCACCACCAACTCTACTAGGCCCTTGATCAGCTGGTCTTCTTCTCTTGTTAGTCGCGTCTTCTAGTTCCTTTCTCTTCTCCTTCTGTTGGGTAAGTTGTTGCAAAAAGGCAGGGTTTTGGATAGCTCTAGCTAAAAATTGCACCATTTGTTGTTGCTTTACTTCTGTCCCTTGTAACCTTTGTTCCAGAGCTTGAACATAGTCATTAGTACTTTGTTGTTGTTGTCTAAGCTTCACCAATTCCACCATCAGAACCTGCTTGTCACGCTTCAGTTGATCGACTGCTTGATCCAGTCCTACACGGCCAACTTCAAAACATTCATCAAGAGCTTGATGTTGAGGGAGAGGATGAGAAGTTGCCTTTCTTCTCCTGATGTTTCTCAGAAGATGCTTTTCACCTCTCAGAAATCCTTCATTCGCAAATTCCCACCTGTCATGGTCAATCTTCCTAAAGCCCTGCAAGAAATGAAACCAAGATTGATATTTGCTACATGTATACACTAACCCATTGCCAAATCTGGGACCGATTGGGTTTTTTATTAACCTGAGTTAGTGAGCGTGACAGACTAATCTAAGCATTCTTCTTGAAGTTGATGAAGGGAGCATTGAGGTATGCTGAATATTTAATTTCTAGCCTTCCATTCCTTCACCCGCTAAATATTAAAAAGAACCACTGGAGTAGAAAATAAAAAGCAGCAGAGATGAGAAAACGTATCAAAAATTGGCTTCCTCCATGGGAGACACTCCTCATCCTCAGACGAAGATATAAAATAGAAAAAATGGACAGTGAGTCCTAATAAATTTCGTGGGTGAAATTCTGTAACTTCTAGGAAGGAACGAAGGCTTTTGATTGGTGAAAGATCAAAGCATTCCTAACGATAGGAAGGGCAAGTATCTGAAACAAAGTAGAGGCATCAATTCATAATACTTACATAGGTGTTAAGCTGCCTGACAAAGCTGGAGAAGTTATTATGCTTGAAGTATCGGGGCAATAGGTTGGTGGAGAAGGAATTAGGATCCCACACAACAAAGCTTAACCCTCCTCTGTACCATGAAACAATATGACTGGTAACTGGATCATCAACCATGTCATAGGTCTTGGTCAAAAATGGAGGTGGTCCGGTGTCATGAAGACCTTCCATTGGCTGCGGCGGTGGCATCCATATCTGTGACTCATCACTGGACTGCGATGAGCTTGATCCTGTGTATTCCTCCTTCACTGTGAAGAAAGGATTCATCTTTAACTGTATAAAAACAATCACATATAAACCCTGTACCTACTTTGTCGATATATATATAAAATCGAAGCTAAAGGTCTTATAGACTTTATTCCAATTGATATAGCCGGATCCTTGGTGCAGAGTGTAGTCTGAAGCTCAACTTGAGAAAGAGGAATCTTAACTGAAAAGCACAAAAGAAATCGAAGAAAAAACGGGGGAGCGTTGGAAATCTTTAAGAGCAAGAATAGGAGGAAGGATTGCAGTGGTCGTAGAGGGTGGCAGTGGGACTATTGCTCTAAAAGAAATGAAACATAAGGGAAAGTTGAAATAACTAAACTCTGAGACGATCCATCTCAGTCCGTCTGTATAACTAGAAAAAGATGACAAAAGTTGAATTTCAGATTTTCACTCTTCAATTTCTTCTTTAGGAAAGTCGGCTTTTGCCGTTAACTGGTCGGCTGTCACTTGTCAGAAAACAAGAGGGTACATCTACATCTACTAGATATTAAGTTCCTTAAATAGATTTAACGGAGATCTTTTTCCTACAGAAAGTTCCGGACTCTTCTATTTGCATTTGGCAAGAACAGCAGGGAAACGTGTGTGGGGTCTTCTAGGAAACTTCTGGAACTTCCATAGTGAGGATTGAAATCAAATTAATAAAGAGTAGAAAGAGTTTTTATGGCATTCCAGCAATTTGATTGGCGGGATAGTGGGGTTGACTCACAAACACTGTTATAATAATTGGGTGATGCCAACGAAAGTCACTACTAAAAATAATAGAAAAGAGAAGAAATAATCGGTGATTTAAAGCTACCTCAAAAATAGTGTCGACAAGATAAGGAGGAACAGGAGACGTGGGGGCTGTTTTGATTGGATAAAAGGAAGGGCCATATAGGATGGTTAGTAATGCCAGAATCAAGACTCTCCACCAACTTGCTGGCACTTGAAGTTCCATTGCTTGCAGCAGCTAACACCAAAATCTTGAGGGACCATGCTGGTCTGAAAAAAACCATTTATATCTTACCAAATCGAGTTGTTTTGCATTCTTCTCGAAGGTGCTAGATTTTATGGGGTCTGGTAATGAATTATCACAAATTATTGGCACAAAATATCTTGGAGCAAAGATAACTATCTAGTTGCGTTCTTTTACTTTTCTTACCTTCGTTGTCTTATTATTATTTTGGACCGGTTCCAGTCAGATTGGAAAATATCTTGCAAGTAGACTGAGTTTTGAGTATCGGAGATATTGAGGGTATCCAATGATTTGGTCAGTACCTGTCAAACAAATGCTAAATTTCTACCACGGTTTTGACTACTAAGACCAGCGAGCGACACGCTTCAATCCTATTCCTAGGTAAGGCACGCATGTTTCCTTAAAGCGAACTGAGTGTTTCAACAGTTGCCAGTTGGGATCCTCAATAAACAAGGCTGCAGTACACGTTAGACAGAAAAAGAAGTGAATTTTATGTTCCGATTCATTAATGCCTTGTTCAAGGATTATCATCGGAGTCTGCCTTGTTGGATCTGCTTCTTGTCTAAACTACGATCTCAGTCAGTACACGAAGCCTACACCACCGCCACGATTCAACAACTTATTTTATTAAAAGGGAAGCATCCAAAGTGGCACCCGTCACCCCAGAGATATAAATAAGGTAAACAAGTTACAGATATATGGCTTATAATATTTAGAAAGTTGTATATCTGGCACTTGACGTGTTGAGACCTCATTCACTTATGAATAAATTAATTTAAAAAAGGAAGATGTAACTTCAGATGTTGACGAGAGGAGAGCAAGAAAGACTTTGAGAATAATCTTATCCTTGGAAGTAAACAAAAAGAAGTGGCAATTGACTCTTTACTAGATATTTAGGACTTGATCCAAAACAAAAAGAAGTGGCAATTGACTCTTTACGAGATATTTAGGACTTGATCCAAATCAAAGTAGTACAGATGTCGCACATACGGCATGAAATTATGGAAATGATGGGGACTGCCCTTTGACGTCACCAGAAAATTGCAACACATTTTGGTGAAGTTCTAGGGGAGCCATCCTTCTACACTTCTATTGTACTTTTCTACACATTCTAGGTTAGAAATACGAAAGCCAATGTAACATACGAAACGACCGTACGCTATGTAATTCCTAATATTTACAAATTCAAATTAAATATTAAATTAATAAGAGAAGAATTTTAAATTTAAATATTTCGATACTGATATATAATGAATTAAAAGTAAAATTTCTAAAATGTTAATAGTTTATTTTAACTGTAGAATCATAAGGACTGACCTTAATGCGGAAGTGTGGATCGATTTGCTGCTTGCTAGTCTTCGGATTTCGGTAGGCTACTAGAGTCACCGATAGATTCACGCCCCAAATCTCTAAGCCTTTGATGATTGCTTCACGTGAGAGAGAATGCCAGAAGAAAATCTTTTATGTTTTCTCTGTTTCGTAAAACTTCCGATGATCTGTTTTTTTTTTTCATCCTTTTAATCCCCTTGGTTCGGACAAATAACTGATACGGTGGTAATATTAAGTGGCCGTTATTCTTGTAAACTGCCAACATTAACATTAATCAAAGAGTAGAAAATAACATAATACCATGAGTAATTTTAAAAAAAAACACACACACACGTGATACTAAAAACATGGTTCTATCATAAATTCATCTCTAGGGTTGTCACATAATGTTATGACTATAATTCTTCTAAGTATTTTGTTTTAGCATCTCGAATTTTATGTTTCAACTTGACAAGGTGAAACATAAAATCAAAAGCGCGATACCAAAAGCATGGGTTTATCATAAATTCATCTCTACAAGTATCGTATGCCCACATTAACTTGTCATTCCAAAATAGATCATCACATAATGCTATGACTATAATTTTTCTGAGCATTTCATTTGAGCATCTCGTATTTTTATCAGTACTAGTAGGAATGACCGATCTAGTGAATGTTTCAACATGACAAGGTGAAAAATAAAATCAAAAACACAATATTAAGAGCATAGTTATATCACAAATTCATCTATGTGAATATCGTATGTTTACATTAACTTGTTTTTTCCAAGAGGGGTCATCACATGATGATATGACTATAATTCTTTTGAGTATTTAGTTTGGGCATATTGTAATTTTATCAAAATTGACATGGATGACTAATCTAGTGGATATTTCTATATGAAAAGGTGAAACATTCAAAATTTTTGTAATTCACAAGTTGCTTTACAACTTGTTGATTAGAGACTCATCCCCTTCCTCGGCATTTATTGTTTAAGAGATGATTCTAACGCAATTTTACTATTATACAAGTCACTTGATGAGGAGTTTACAAGCATTTTTCTCTTTGAAAGGGGGGAAATATCTCTAAGACATTTTTATCGGCTTCAAATTGATCTTTTGCTTAGTTTAGATACTTTAAATACTATGCAAAAACTTGACGCGGTCTATTGCTTTGAAGATGAATCTAATCTTGAACCTATGAAAAATTGGCTGTGCATTTCTTTTAAAATCCCATATAGTATTATCCTCTAAAACAAACAAAGTTCGGATAAAATATCTTTATAGCCTCTTATTCAATTTTTCAAATTTTTTTAATATAATGGTAAAGAATAGCCATCCCATTTTCTATATGATTTACATCTTGCAAAGCCATTAGAATGTTGTAAACAAAGAACAATACAATTGTTTAAACTATCCCACCTCCAAAGATGTATGACTTCAAGTGAAACATTTTGGAAGCCACCAATTAAGTGGTTTTGTATCAACAGTTTCCATACATCATTAAGTTTGTTCAATAAGACATTAATTAAATTAAAATAAGCAACTGATGAAGTAATGGAATTTTGTGGTAACTAGTAAATACATATTTTAAAAAATACATCCAAGTTAATATTAGAATCATTATTAATAACAAGTGATAACATCTAGGTCAGTCTACTATCGACAATTTTTGGAGAATCTATATAGGCAAAAAATTTCCTACAATAATCACAGATGCAAATGTCAAGAACAATGTCAAAAATGAAAACAAAATTTAAGATTTTTTGATCGCTTGTCACGAGGGAAATTGTTCTTACATTTTATTTTTTGGGTTATAAATAACAATGCTCTTATAAGTTCTTACCTTTTCAATACCAATAAACTACACATGCAAATCAAAGGCAAGAATTAGGAACTTATTTGATAAAAAGAAAAAGATAAAATCGAGAATACCATAGGTTAGCATGAGGGAGACAAATGATAAAGAGATGAAAATGGAAGACCATGAACGAATATCTTGTTCTCAAACCAACTACACATAGCACAACAACAAATTCTTTTTTGATGGGGAGAGATGGTGGAGATAACAAGAAGTTAAAAAGACAACACTCTCATTGCTTAGTTGCTCAAACACCCTAGCAACGTGAGTGGAACTATCTTTGCTTTCTTCAACGGAAGTGTTAAGAATTGTTAGTTTATACCCTTCATCCAATCGATTGGTTATAGTTTAGTGAAATAATTTCTCAAAGGCATTTTTTATCTTATTTATATTCAGATTTATATGATAAAGTCTATCAGATAAAAGTACATTGCAAACAAAATTACAATGAGATCTTAATTATAAAATTCATATTGCATTTATTTGTTATTTATAAATTGTTCCTTGTTTTTATTATATTAAGATTGAACATTAATAAAGGGTAAAAATATTAGCACAAATTATGTTTCTTCCTTATGAAGGAAGGAGTTGATATCATAATTTAAAGTATAAAGACATTTAAAACTATATGGATACTTGTTTAAGAACAAGTTCACTGAAATGTCATATGAGAATTTGATATGTGCTTAATTGATTATACAATTACTCCTTAACACTTAGTGATTGATGTTATAAAATGTTTAAGAAACTCATTTAGGTTTATATTTGGTTTTAGGTACAAATTTGAAATTCAAGAGCTAAACTAAGTTAAAAGCACATTTTTTGAGCCATCATCTTGATGTTCAAACTCTTTTATCTTTATGGAACAAGAAGGAGATGAATTAGGGTGAAAATGAGACAAGAAAATGAACATTTCAACATGACCTGCAAGATGCACGGCTGTGCATCTACGTGATTGGAGATTTTTTGGTTTGCATGACCATGTAAGTATTTGCGAATGAGGCAGGTTTATTAATTTGCATGGTTGGATGCACAATATGCCTAGAAACCTAGTTTTTACTTTAAATTGACATTTTGAGCAGCCAAAAAGGAAGGAATGGTTTTTTGGAAGACGAAAAGGGGCAAAAACATCACTTCTTTGGGATCTATGGAGGGCTAATCTTCCTTCTTCTAATTCTAAGGTGAAATCAAAGTTGAGGTCACATTTGGGCATCTTTTCATCGTGTACTACTGAATCTCTCTCTCTATACGGATTATTTATGTTATTCTTTGCTTATTAATTTGGGTATTTGTGTAAGGATGGTCTGAATGCTTCTATTAGATTGTTTTTATATAAACTCATTGCTAAAATCTCAAATTCAATACGTAATAGTTATGTTTTGAATTCATTTGTAACAACTAATAGTGTTGAATCATTAGAGATAACGTTACAAAGTTTAAATGACCCGAGCTTATCTAGTTGTTTCCTAAATTAATCTATTTTCCTTATTAGTAATGCAACTGTCCTACTAAATCCAAAGAGCTTGTTCTAGGTTGTTCGATAGCTAGGTTTAGTTAAAGAACTTATTTTGATTAAACATGACTTAAAGGAAAATCGGGGTTAACAAAGCTTATTATTAGTCTACGATTAATTGTTGGACCCCGAACTTTTGATGATAATTAGAAATATTAAAATGAATATTAATGAGAAAGAAATTGGTGAGACAATTTATGAATTTAAGAAAATTTGCTGAAATT
>JANJEY010000004.1:26406973-26431745 GCA_024703695.1 Erythroxylum cataractarum | reverse complement strand
ATTTGTTTCATATTTCTGTTGTTCGATACTTTGATTTTGACCGTTTATTCGATTCCATTTTCTGAATCATGTATTTACTTTGCCTTGATTTCGTCGGTTTGTTATTCGATAATCCAATTCGAAATCGCTTCGTATATGTTTCCGCATTTACGTTTGATTTCATTTCTTATTCGATCCTTTTAGCTTCGCATTTGTTTCGTTTCATTCGCTTTGGTTTTCGATTTTCATTCTGCTTCAATAGTAGTTATGAGTGTTCAGTGTAAGAAGTTGGGTTCCAAAAACAGGATCCAACTTTTGTGGTATCAGAGCAAGAGGGATAGTATTAAGTGAAATCAGAAGCAGGTTAGGTTTCGGGCCCAACATTCTTCATGACCTCAATATGCATAAGTGCAAAGGTGTTAAAACGCCAATGAGCTCTACTCATACCTTGCAGCTCAATGATAACACACCACTCCATGATGTAACTAAATACAGGAAGGTCATTGGTAAGCTTCAATACTTGTCTTTCACTAGGTCGGATATCTCCTTCTCTGTAAACAATTTATCTCAATTTATGCATGCCCTATCTGAAATTCACTGGAAGGCTGTCAAATGTCTACTTCGTTATCTTAAGTGCACGACCCACTATGGCTTTCGTTTTACTCCGAACAATAGTCTCAAATTATCTGCATACATAAATGCTGACTGGGCAGGCAAGCTCAATGATCGAAATTCAACTACAGGTTATGTTCTCTTTCTTGGTCTTAATCATATTAGCTAATCTTCCAAGAAACAACAAACAGTTGCCCAATCATCAACAGAAGCCAAATATTGAGCGGTTGCAAGTGATCTTGATGAAACAACTTGGAAAAAAAATCTTCTCAAAGAGCTTGGTGTTAGTCTTTCTCAGTCACCTATCATTTATTGTGACAACTTAGGTGTCACTTACCGATGTCATAATCCTGTTCTTCACAGTCGCATGAAACATGTGGTTGTCAATTTCTATTATGTCAAGGAATAGATTCAAAAACAATAGCTAATTGTCACACATATATCAAGTTCAGATCAAGTTTCTGACACATTTACCAAACTGCTTCCTAAAGAATCTTTCACCTGTCATCTATCCAAGCTAGGTGTTGTTCCACACCATCCAACTTGAGGGGGTATATTAGTATAACAACTGTTATGATATCTTGATGACTTGGTCTTCTGCTCTACTATTACTCTGTTCCTGATTTTGTAGTTTATTTTAATTTGAATGATTCTTCATTATTGTAGGAGCATTTACATATTTTTTGTTGTACACTTGTGTATATATACACTTCTTCAATTGAATACAAAATATATCTTTCAATTCATACTTTGCCTTTTGCTTTTAGGGTGAATTTTACTACTGAGCTAACAACCTATTATGAGGGCCTCTTGCTAAAAGCCCGAAATGTTAAAACTGAGAGAAATTTCATCTCTCTTTCCTTTTTTACGTCCTCATGTCTCTATTGCGTGGCGATATAAGGGTCAAAATTAAAAAGGGAGTCTTATCAACTTGTTCCTAGGTAATAATAAATCAAGTCGATTAAAATAAACAATTTTTTAATTTTTTTTTTGTAAATTTTGAAAGCAGAAAGAAATTAAAATATCAAATATCAAATATCAAATAAATAAATATTTTTATAAATTTGAAAATAAAAATAAACAGTCCACGAATATAAAGATCTTAAAGAATTGTTTTTAGAAAGAAGGACCCTTTTTCCATGTTTTTGTGTTCAGTTCTTGAAAATTTTAAATTTAAGTGGTACAATTCAAACTTCTAAAATCGAAAGGAAGGAGATAAACAACACGTGGAGTGTTCCTATCCTATTTGTAACTTTTGGGATGACAATCCTCAATTACCTACATGCTAGTAAGGTTTTAAAAATTGAATCGGACTGTCTGGTCTGATCGAAAAAAGTTTGAACCAGTTAGTGTGCTAATTCGATTTCACCTAATAACCTCTCTATATATAAATAACCGGTTCAACATTTTTTTCGATAAGACCGTACGATTCGATCCGATTTTTAAAACCTTAAGAACAACTTCCCTGAACTCTGCAGTTTGCTTGAACCAGTGAATTAGGACTGTGACTGATGGTTTGGCTCTGATTATATATATATTCTTTTAGTTTCTATTTTTCATTTTTACTAAAAAAAGTATTTAGTTGAGATTTGTAATTAAAATTTTTAAATAAAAAACTATTTAATTGAGATTTATAATAAAAATAAAAATTCTATATATTTAGTTTTTTTATTTAATTTAAACATAAAAATTTTAATTTTATTAAAAAATGTATTTAGTTGAGATTTGGAATTAAAAAATTAACATAAAAATCTATTTAGATGAGATTTATAATAAAAATAATATATATATATATATAGTTTGTTATTTAATCTTAATATTAAATTTTAATATATTAAAATTTGTATGTTTAAATTAATTAATTCTCATAATCATTTTATAAAGTATGAGTATGTAATATAATTAAAAACATATACATCATAGTCTATAAAATATAAAAATTACATTAACTTATTTAAATAAATAATAAAAGATTTTCATCATCTATTACTTAAAAAATCCAATTAATTTCTAATATTTTGAGGCATTAAAATGAATTCTAATATTTACAAACTGTTCAAATTTAACTGTTCAAATTTGATTGCAAAAATTTAAATAGAGTAAAGCCTTATCAAGACAATTTATGAAGAAAATGCATTTGTCACGATGAATGAATTAAGAACATCTACTGATGATCAATTCATATCTTATTTTGATCATACTTAAGTTAAAATTATACTATATTACAAGTTTATAATTGAGAATAATTTCATACATTACTAATTTGTAATTTATTTTAATACAGTAGAAGAAATTGATGCAAATACTTTATATGAAAGCGTAGTTTATGAATCTTTAAATAACGTTGGAGAATTTAGAGCTTTTGACGATGATGAGACATAATATTCTTTAGAAATATAATTTTGATTTTTATTATTATTTTAATATTTATATTATACTCATATTTATTTATTATTAATTTATTATATAATAATAGACATTGATATATTTTTATTTCAATAAAATATTTTATTCTTACTTAGTCTTATAACTTTTACTTCTTATTTATTATATACCGATTTTATAACAATTTACTATCAGTTGAACCTCTAAACCTTAAACCTTTTCTTCAACCGATTCGATATCCGGTCTGATTTTAAAACTTTACATGCTAGGATTTCTTGACCGATCGGATTACGGGTTCGGCTTAAGCTAAGATTGTCCAGCCTGATCGAGATTCGACCCAAAAAGATAACATTTTTTGAAATTCTTTTAAAACTTTAATAAATTGGGCTTAACTAACCCAGTTACGAGCTGGGCCACGGCCAGTCAACCCAAGCCCGACTCGACTTATTACCACCCTTATTAATTTTTTTCATCCTCCCCATTTGAGAATAAAGAAAAAGAGTAGCAAGAATTTGAAGACATTTTAAGAATGTAAGGAAAATAGGCGAATTCCAACCGGAGATGACGGTCACAACCGATGGAAAGTTGTTGGTGTTAGGGTTTGTTACCACGGTGTGTTCAGCGATAATTTGCTCCGGAGAAGAACGGTCCACGTGCTTGATGGTTTATAAAGAAGGTGGTGCTCCAGCGGTGCTTCGATCCCCAAAATGCCCCCGCTGGAACCTCCCAAATTACGATTCAGGACAACGCACAGCTGAAGGTGGCAACTCCCGATGTCAGTCGGCGTCGCTTCAGGGCCGCAGGAAGTCCCAGGAGGACCGCATCCTCTGCCATCTTGATCTTCAGATTCCATTTCCAGGTTTTTTTTTTCTCGCTCTCTGTATACTACTTACACTCAAAGAAGGCATGTTTTCGTGAACAGGCTGTTCCTTTACGATATACAAAATATTTGCGAATTCTTGCTTGATTCCGTAGAATTTCGTTTTGATACTGGAAAGTTAATCCTTTTATAATAATGGGAGTTGGACCCTGTTATCACAAGATACAATGAATTATTTATCTTTATATCAACTAAATGAACCTTCACATTCGCACTTACGTGATTGTCGAAGTAAGAAATTGCGTAAAATATGAAGACTGACCTATCGAAGTAAGAAATTGCGTAAAATATGAAGACTGATATATTGAATTTGATGTTTGAGTAGGTAAAGGAGGTCTTAAGCAGGTGAAGATTGGGATTGTGGCGGCTTTTGATGGTCACAATGGTGCAGAGGCTAGCGATATGGCTTCAAAACTTTTACTGGAGTATTTTGCTTTGCATACTTATTTTCTTCTGGATGCCGCATTTTCTTTTGTTTCCACTGGAAGATTGCCAGATAAAGCAGGCAAGGAAGTTTTCCAATTGCTATACCCTGACCAAAAACTGAGTCACCATGACTTGAACTTTAAGAGGTGCTTTTATGGTATCTTTCGTCTTGATTTTTGTAATTCCCACATGCAGAGTTAGGCGATAGTCTTCCCTTCTGAACTGAACAAGGAAATATAAGTAGGTGTATTGAGATGGATAATTTTTTTTCAATAATGTGTGCTTCTAAATTCCAGCATTATAAAATATTAGTCTTCCTGTTATGAAAGCAAAATTATGCTTGGTTCTTGTGCATAAGAGTTCACAGGCAAACTTGACACATAACCTATCTTTTTGTGCCTGAGGAATTCCGTGTCATGATCTATGCATCTTAAACAATTCTTCTAATTGTCAATTCTGAAGGAATGAAACATTTACAGGTTTAAACTCTCTTTACGAGAAAATGTTGACAATTCTTTTCATTTGGACATTTTGAAGGAAGCATTGCTGAGGGCAATCCATGATATTGATTCAACGTTTTCTAAGGCATGTTGAACTTATTTCTTCTTTTGTGTTCTTTCTTTCTGTTTACTCTATAAGCTGTTATTCTTACTTTGTAAACAAACTAAACTTTTTTTTCTCGAGTCATGAAGGAGGCATATCGAGATAATCTTGATTCAGGATCTACAGCTACCATTGTGCTGATAGCAGATGGCCAAATCTTAGTTGCTAATGTTGGAGACTCAAAGGCTCTTTTGTGTTCTGAAAAATTTCTATCTCCTGCTGAAGCGAAAGGTTGCAAAGATCTGGCCAAAAGTTGGTCTTGATTCTACTGTAGTTATGCTGTTTCATGATTGTGCATTGCATTGGAGAATAGTTATATATTCTGTTTACTTTTTTATGCTCTTGCATGCTTGTCATTGAGGTATAAGAGCTATAAGTTTCACTGTATGAAGTGATGGCCTCTGTAATGTATTGTTCTTTGAATTGCAGCAAGTTTGTTAAGATTATACAGGGAGAAGAGACGAAGTGGGGTTGTTTCACCTAGAAGAGACTATGATGTCACTACTTTGTCATCATCTAAAGGACTAAAAAGTTTAATTGTTGAGGAACTGACTAGAGATCACCATCCTGGCAGGGATGATGAAAAGTTCCGAGTGGAAAATGCTGGTGGTTATGTACTTGAGTGGGGTGGTGTGGCTCGAGTGAATGGTCAGCTTGCTGTTTCCCGAGCTATTGGTGATGTATCTTTTAAAAAGTGAGGTTCACAACCTTCTCATTCCGTGATTGAACACGTTGACTTGCTAAGTGCATTTTCCCTTTTTATCATTCAATAGCCTCTCCTGGACTTACTATTTTAATGTGCTCTTCTGATCCGGGGGTACTGTTATTTATCATTAGTTATGGTGTTATATCTGCACCGGAAGTGACTGATTGGCAACCTATCACCTCAAACAAGAGCTACTTGGTGGTTGCATCTGATGGTGTGTTTGAGAAGTTGAGTTTGCAGGATGTTTGTGATCTTTTGTGGCAAGTTCACATTCATGATACGGAGAAGTTAGGACTCTCAAATGCGTGTTCATACTCTTTGGCTGAATGTCTAGTTAACACAGCCTTTGAAAAGGGTACTATGGACAACATGGCAGCTGTTGTTGTTCCATTATCATATATTAGAGTCTCTCAGAAACAGCCGAGGGAAAAATGTGTTCGGGAAGGAGATATGTATTCTTCAACATTTGGACTAAATAACATAAAACTTGAAGAATCAGGTAAATTTAATTTTACTTTGAATTCTAACTTTTTTCAAGTATGTGGTCCCTTTAAAATCAACTTTGCCTGGGTCCTTGCTGACCTGGCTGTTCAGGTATTCCAGATCATGGCTTTATGTTATTCTCCAAATTCTGGTGTAATAAGTTTAGACCCTGCATGATATGATCTGATATATTAAAATAAGGTTTATATATGATACTTTTGACCGTTTACGGGTTTGTGTACTACATACACGAACATCTTCACCAGCTCTAATTTGGTTCACCTTGCATTTTAATGGTGAATACTTAATTGTTGTGACTGACTTCTTAAATTACCTTAAATCTTTTCTCAATCTCTCCTATTCAGTGTTGATTATTTGGATTATTTGACTATAATGGCTGATAATGGCATTTTTTATCATTAATTTTTGACAGCTCATGACCTCACTTCTGATCTAGTACAGTTGGGGCATTTAAATCCACTTACCACAAAGTTTGACAGGTTATTGGTAAGGTGTTAATGCTAGCTTGATGATCTTTTTTTACCTGTAAATTCATCCTTTGGCTATGTAAAAAGATCACTTATTTGTTTTGTCTGCTTTATCAAATGAAAATTTCAACTTACAGGAATGGTGCTAACATGTTTTTATTCTCAACCGTCATGTGAAAAACTGATAGCTTTAAATTACATTATTCTCAATCTTATTTCTTCTATTTGATTGAAAGATAAGAGGGCCTATCTTATGTTAATCATATTGAAGAAAGTAATACAAGCCTATGCAATTTGTTTAAGTTTTAGATTCCATGATATAGATTGATTTCTGTCTTGCTGTCATGATCTTGGTATTGGTGGGTTTTGATACGGATTTTCATATTCTAGGTCGAAGGAAAGTATGAGAATTTTGCTTGTTATTACTTGCTTGAGAACCTTGATGATAAACTGGATGCATTGCAAGTTCAAAGAAACGGCCAGGACAATTATGAGCATGACGTACCACAGGCTTTACCCAAGTCATTTAGTGACCAATATGGTAAGTGAACCTTTTCATTTTGAAGTTGCTGGCGTATTGCCATTAGGTTATCATGGTTGCTTACTGTTGTGTTCAGGTGTTGTAACTTCTTTATCAGCTGCTTCTGTAAAGGGTTCCGTGACCTTGCAACGTTATCTTTTCTTTGAAGTCAGTTATCAAGTCAAATGCAGGGCTGGGTTTGCTATGTGTCAGGACAAACATGTCTTGGTTCTAGTAATTTCAAGTTTGTATATTTTTTGTTCTAGGTGGGCCTCTGAATTTGTACAGTGACCAGAATTTATGCTTGAACATTGGGATGGATGGAGGTCAAGAACAATGCATTAATGCTGAAAGCTTTGCTACTTTCCTCACCATGCTTGAATCGGTCCCATTCTATGATTCGGATGTAAAAACTGGAACAACAGAATATGCAATACCCAGCATGAGGTTAATATTTAGCCTTTAATATTTTCTGTTGGGTTGGTTTTGAACCAAGGCACTGTTGATGTAGAACCTTCAAAGGATCTGATATGAATAAGTTAGGAGACAGATCACAATCTGGTCAATAAAAGCCCTGATTAGTTTAATGGATTTGTCAATTTGATCTTGTTCAGAACGATCCCAATTCTAGTGTGGGTACAAGCAAGCTGTGTTGGATCATGGGCCGTGCTATACTTGGTATTTAGAAAATTGAAAAGGTTTGGATGAGGGTTTGTAAACTATTCTATTAGCATAGGACGAAGACATTCTCTTATGGCTATGTTATATCTCTGCTAGTTTGATTTTGCTTCTTGTATTACGTATTTATCTGTCAAGAAAGACCTGTCTAGTTTGATGATTTTATTCCTGTCATAAGAATGAACCTTGGTGACACTATTGATTCTTGGTTGTTAGGTATGCATTAAAGAAAAGATTTGGTCGTGGGTCATATGGGGAAGTGTGGCTTGCTTTTCGTTGGAATTGCCATGAAGATAATAATGATTCTATGAGTGGAAGGAACAAAAATGTTTCATTTAACTTTGGTTGCTTTCGTCCGGATTTAGGAAATTCAAGTCATAGTTCTGGTCATGAATGCAATGACAGTTCTCCTGAGCCCAGCTTGTTCATCTTAAAACGCATCATGGTAATGTTTAAAATTCAAATTAGTTGGATGTTTTTGCCACAAGTATTACGGTCGTCTTTCTTTATTCTATTTGCTGATGCATGCTCCCTACATGAGTGTAGTTATGTTCTGAACCTAAATTTGATATTTGTTCCAACCGTGGTTCACAAGGAACCTGCTGCTTTTTGCGGATCAATATGAAACCATGTTTAGCTCCCTTGAATGGTTATAGGTCACACTTTTTCCTTCTGTGATTGTGGAAAATTGACCAACAATATTGTTAGCAGTTGTTTTCTTTCCTTTTAGTTTTGGGCAAAGTTTTGGCAGAGGGGGATTGGCTTCTCTTTGTTAATTATAGAAAATGAACAAATTTGAGGAAGAACTTGATCCGTGAAATTTCTTTAGTAATAGGCTCTCTACCCTTCTCTAGACGTTCAACTTTTCTTATGCAGTAATCTAGGATTCTTTTTGTTCGAGTTTAGTATTAAAATCACTGCTGCATGTTGAATTTTGCTTGAATGTTCATACTGATTGATTATTACTGATATCATTGTACTAACCATAGTCTTGGTAATGTGATTCTGATGACCCAGAAAGGACATAATAGGGAGATTCAAGTAGGTTATAGGACTTCGCATATGTTTATGGGTAATCTCAGGGCAAATACTAATGTAAACTAAGCAATGGGCTTGTATACTTCTTTATATTGCCCTTTAAGCTACAAATATACAGTGAAATGATGTTCTTTAGCTCCTAAAATAGAACTTATTAGAAGTGCTTTTAGTTGTTTTCTTTTAGATGCTAGTGCAATTGTTTGCATTTAATAAAAAGTTATCTCATACTTGAATTCTTTAGCATTTAGTTGTTTTGTTAGACGTCATTGCTTTTAGCAATCTTATTGTCTTATAACTTGACAAATTTGTCTACATTTCAAGAAGTAGATGGCGTGCTGCTTTTTGTACTTCACCAATAATGCCTAAATTCTCCTTTTGGAAATCAATTTTTTGTGATAGAGTTGATTAATTTGAACAGGTAGAGAGAGGAACTGCGGTTTACTTGAGTGGCCTACGAGAGAAATACTTCGGAGAAGTTTTCTTGAATGCCTCCAGATGTCTAGGAGGTTCAGTGGATGATGGAATCACTACTACTATGATGGAAGAATCACAGATATGTTTTAATGATATAATCATGAACGATACAGTTTATGGATCTGGAAATATGAATTTTAAAGAAAAGTTCAGGCTGCAGAGTGCTTCTTTTGAAGAAGGTCTGAACCATATAGCAAGATATGTGGAGTCATTTGAATCTCGATTAAATGAAATCTGGCTTGTATTCCATCATGAAGGAATTTCCTTGTCAAAACTCATGTATACAATGGAAGAAGTGAAAACTAATGATGATGAAGAAAAGGCCAGGGAAGTGAAACATGTTCAAATATTGCGCCCATCAAAGTGGTGGCATTGGATGAAAACAACAAAAGCTGGAAAAGAGGAGATGCGCAATCTTATATGGCAGTTGGTGTGTTGCCCACAAAAATTTATACTTTCATTTGTTCATCAAAAGTATCGATTGAGCTTACTCTATATCTACTGTCTTGTTTTCCATGTGACTAATAGACAACAGATAGTGTTAAAATGAAGCATGTGATATAAAATTTTCATTTGTGAGTAGCATAAAAATATTGGATCAATATTTCTGCTAATTCGTCGGCTTTTATAGAAGAAATGCCTTGCTAATATTTTTAGCTTAGCATAACAGCAACCTTGTTCTTCTTTCTATTGATTCAGCCCTACCACATGATTCTTCCCTTGCTGTCTTCTTTTTATGGAATATCCGCAATATCTTGTCTTAGAAATGTCTCTTTAATTTATTCAGCTGATGGCGCTCAAGTCCTGTCATGAACGCAACATCACCCACAGGGATATCAAACCTGGTGAGAGAATAGATCTTCTTGAAAGAGACTATTATTGCACGTATAGTTTTGATTGTGATCACGTTTTCAAAAAAATGATAGTTGTAGAATTTTGAGGGAAGTCAACAAAATTTCTAATACTTGTAGACGTGTCCAATTTAAATGTCATGCTTGTAGGTAGTTCCTATCTTGACTACGACATTTCTCTCATGTTGGTGTTTATGCTAATTTGAGGATCTTTGTATTTCTCATCGGCAGAAAACATGGTAATATGCCTGGAGGATAAGGTGACAGGTGTTTGCTTGAAAGGAGTTCCAAGCAAGGAGAAGAACTATACAACCAAAATGTGCTGTACTTATCTCCTACCTCATCACTTGCATAAATTTGTTGTTGGATGTTGTATGCTGGGTCATTGATTGATAAACTGGATGAGTACTGATATAAAAGACAAATGTAATTTATCTGTTGTCTATTTGTTATTACCTGTGTCTGCTTATCGGTTCCCTTTTCTTCAACTGGTTAGGCGCATTATAGACTTTGGTAGCGGGATAGATGATTTCACTTTGAAGCATTTATATGGATCAGGTGGACCTTCTAGGTATTCATTCATCCTATGATGTTGAGAATTGTTTCTATGTGCATAGTTTCGTTAGACCTAACCTTATTCTCACATTTGATGGCTTTTCTCTGCAAAATAGGACCGAACAAACTTATGAATATGCTCCACCTGAAGCTTTGCTTAATGTTAGTTGGTACAAGGGATCAACATGCAACACATTGAAGTATGTTCTTATATCATGTGCTTATTTACATTTCCCAAAACATTTTGGATTTTTGTCCTTGTATGTCATTAACCTAACTTGTTGGTTTTTCTTTTGTTTGAAAGGTATGATATGTGGAGTGTTGGTGTGGTGATTCTAGAGTTGATATTAGGATCACCGAACGTATTTCAGATAAGTTCCCTAACACAAGCTCTTCTAGATCGGCATATTGAAGGTTGGAATGAGGATTTGAAGGAGCTTGCATACAAGTTAGATTCTCTCTATTTGCTTCCATGCTTATGTATGTTCCACCTACTTTTGGTGGGGAATTGTAAATGTTTCATAGATGATGATTATCCACGAGATTGATGAATATGTGTGCTTTATGCTTGTTTCTTAAAGAGTTTGTTTGGTTCTACTGCGATTTTTGGTAAATTTATTTTCATTTTCAAATTAAGTAGAAAAACTTATTTGGTTGAGTTTTTAGTTTTGATTTCTTTTAATTTTCATAACTTACAAAAATTATAAAATTTTGTTTTTTTTTTCATTTTTTGGTCATAATATGATTTACCATTAATAAGATATATACTATTCAATTATTTAATATTAATTGCTAATAAGAATTATAACTACTGTATTTTAATTATTCAATTTGTTTTAATTTTTGTAATTAACTTAAAATTTGAATAATTGTTTAGAAAAATAAAAAATAAATGTGACTTATTTAATAAATTAAATTTACAATATCTTAAAATAAAAAATTTCAGTTTTTTAAAAATAATTATGAAATAATTTTTAAATATCAAATATTTAATTCTAAATAAAATTAATTTTAATTGCTAAGATATATTATATAAATAATGTTTACAATTTTTTTCGCTTTTTTAATAATCTATTTTAATAAAATATAATGATTTTTGTTAATATTGTTAATAAATGTTTTAGAAGAGATTAAAGCAAACTTAGTTAATTAATTTATAAAAGTAACATAAAGTTTTATATAATATTTAATATCAGTAATAAAAGTGATTATATTAACATTAACAACCAAATAAGCTTTTGTTTTTATTTAACAAAAAAACAGAAACTAAAATCAGGAAAGGAAAATAAAAGTTAAAACAGAACAGTAGTAGTAGAATGGTCCTTAAGCTTTCCAAATTTGGGTGTTGTATCGACACTCAGTTACAAAGAGGGAGTGTTTCATTCACTGTATAATGGAATTGGGAAGGATGCAAGAATTGCACTGGTTTAGGTGGTGTGACAAATTTATGATTAGTAAAATGAACTTTAATCCCTAAATATAACTTTTTTTCTGTTCTTTCTTGTTAGCGATTGAACATAAATTTTTCTGCTGTTAGAAAGGGAAAATTTGCTATGATTGCTTTCTCAGTTTAGGTAATGAAAGAATTTCAAGGTATCAGAATTTCTTCTTGTTAGCAGCATGCCGAGCTTTTACTTCTTTATAAATTCACTTTAAATTGTTTTCACTTCTTTTTCAGACTCAGGGCATTCATGGAGTTATGCATCTTAATCCCAGGGAGTTCCTCAAAGCATTATCGTCCGATAGGCCAAGTAAGGATAGCAACTGTTCTTATTAATTTTCATGATTTTGTTGTTAGGAGATAAGATATTCATAAGTCTTACAGTTGAATGTATTTGTCTTTCTCTATTTATCGTAGTGATGATTGAGGTTGTAGGAAGTGGTGTTGTAGACATTGCTTTGTATAACAGATTGAGTTCATTTGCTAATATGGTTAGCTTTTTCTTGTAAATGACTAAAATGTTGGTAGATGGATGAAAAGTGAGAAACGGAAGGTGTCTCATTGAAATTTCTTAGTTGGCCAATTAGTTACCCATTTGGCAGATTCATGGTGACTCACCAATATACCTAATAGATTGAAAGAAATAACAATAGGAAGAACAAAAGAAGAGAATAACAGGAGCAAATGGTGTTGGTAGTGCAAGCCTGTTTTTGTTTTCAAATAGGAATTTCCATTGTAAGTACTTCGATTCACTGAGAATTCATGCAAATGATACAGTTTGTTCATCCTACTGAGCATAATTGATGATGCTGTGGAAGGCAGTCAACTTCTAGTTGGTAAGGAAGTTGTTTGCATGTTATGGCTCAAAAATAAGTCAAAAAATGTCTTATAGTATTAGAATATCGAATATTGGGATGGATCCTGCTGACACCAAATCAGCTAATCAAACTGTTGATATGTGACCCCAGTAGCTTGTAGGTACAGACAAACTTGTTATCAGTTATCTTGTACAGTTAAGGTAGTTTTTTTTCTAGAACCAGTTCCCTCCTTACTTTACCGTATCCCACAACCTACACTTGAGTGCTCATAACATTCGCTACCTGCCAAAGAAATAAAAAAACATTAGAGCTCAACACCAAAAAAGTGTGAAGAGCCTTTGAAAGATGGGGTGTTGGGAAATAATTGTTTGGATGGATTTATCGATGCAAATTTGTGGAAGTTAGTGCTTGAAATTAAAAAATAATACTATGCTTCATTGAATAGATAGCGTTTCTCTATTGAGTGAGTTTTATTTTCTGGTATATAGGATGGAGCGTCACCTGCATCATGGAAATGTTCTGAAGAGTTTTTTTCCCATCAAATAAAGTGCAGAGATCCTCTAAAACTGGGGTTTGTTTGAAATTTGTTGTGCTTATTGTTAATTTGAGCTTGTGGGTGTTACCTATCTAAAGGTGTCACAATGTCTGCAGGTTCCCAGATGTTTGGGCTTTGAGGTTGGTCCGCCAACTGTTACTTTGGGACCCAGTAAGTTTTTACATCATCCAAGTTCGGTTGCAATTGCTATATTTTCAATTATTAACTAATTAAAATGAAGAATGTTTATATATTGCTTTTTTAATTCAAAAGGTGTTGCTCTTGAGATTCTGTGAAATAACAAGAGCTGAACTTTTATTTTTCAACAGTTATTACTTGGAATGACATAGATGGCGTCGCTTTAACCCATTTGTATTGGTGTGTGACCAATGTTTTAATAGTACCAATCAAAATTCGAACAAGTTCGAAGTTTATCTATTTCTTAAAACATTTTGTTGATTGACTGCTGAGCTACAAGGCCCCATCTGAACTTACATATGTACTACATCTGTTGGTTGTTCCTAGAAGGTGTTTGTGTTGAGTGAGTCCAGTGGTTGACAAACATTGGAGGGATATTATGTGTATTAATGCCTGTTTTATTCAACAAATGCTGAACTTCTGTTCTGTATACTCGTGGTTACAGGAGGACCGACTGACTGTTGATGATGCTCTTCGACATCCATATTTCCAATCTCCTTCAAGTAAATGATTGATGATCGGGACCTTTATCGCCGATCAGTATAAGTTAAGAATTTGGTAACCATGCGGGAGGCTTTGGAATGAGATGGGGTTATGTAGACATTTAGCTATCTGCTTGACGAGCTATGGTTTTGCAAAATTGGAGCTACCACAGGGTTTGGTTGAACTGAAATTGTTCAGTGATCGCCTGAGACGTGTGCTTGGACTTGATTTAGACCATAAGATTCAGACTTGGACGTGGAGCTTTACCTTGGGAGGAATCTGCTTCCTCTTCACGCAGATCTATTTGTATGATTCTGTAGGCTGGCACATCTTTTGCCTCAGCAACGTTAAAAACTGAAACGAAAACAAATGCAAACAGCTCGTGAAGAAATACGGGGCGTAGGCATCTCGAAGACATTTGTTAATTTGTGAATGCCCTTGGCAAACCGTACAGTATTACAACTTTGTTCTTAAATTGGCTAAATTACGATACGAAGATATTCATAATTAGCCTTAAAGTATATTTTTATTTAACCTCCTTAATAAATGCATGTTTTTATTTGTAGTGAACTTTCGTCTCTTCACTCTCTCTTTGCATCTTTAACATTTAATACAAAACTTACGACTTCCAACTAATCTAAGTAAAGATAGGGACCTTAAAATGAAGTAAAACAAAAGTTACAAGATATTTATACTGACAGGATATAAATTACAAGAGCTATGAATGGAAGGAAAATTAATGAGGCGCACGTGCTCATTGGTCTCAAGGTTCATGGCTGTTTACACGGCTGTGGAGTTCCAGCATCTCTTGGTGGTTTGGATCAACAGAAAGAGCTACTCGACAGTCACGAAGAGCTGCTGCAACTTCACCTATATGCTCATGGAAAGCTGCCCGTAAGTGTAGAAGGTGAAGATCTGCTTTGAATGCAATTGCTCTCGACAGCTCTGCAATGGCCTCCTTCTCCTTGTGGTTGTCCATCAACACTGTCACCCACCACATATGTAACAAATAAACAAACAAACGAATTATAGTGTTAACAATATGGTTTATTTTTATATTCCTCATTGATTGGCAAATTATAATCAACAAAGGTATTGAATTGTTCCAACTTGTACTGAAATTACTAATCTTGCATGTTTTTCTGCATGATTAGAGATGATTTAAACTAGCTGGGTTGGTTGCATTGGTTGGTCCCAATTCTCAGGTTTACCAAAATTAAATGCAGCAGGACAATCAACTGACCTGCAGCTCGATATCTGTAAGGGTATACTCGAAGTGGATCTAATTTGGTAACCATCTCCAAATCTGCTTTTGTGAGGTCCCGGTCACAGTACTCAGACCTCTTCTCATATGCAGATGCATTATTACGGGCCTTCTCAATGAACTTTGTCATTTCAGCATATGCTGCACCTTTATCATTTTTAAGAAAATAGACTCTAGCAAGGCCCTGATGTGCTCTAGTATGCCTGATCTTAAGAGCATTATTGTAGCAATCTTCTGCCAAGTCTATCTTCCCACAATCAACATAGACACTGGCAAGATTGTTAAGTGCCTGGGAAAGAATATTAAGACATGCCCATTTACATACATACATGAACCATCAAGCATGAAATTAAACTCCACACAACAGGGACTGCGATAAAGTTGAAGTATATTTATAAAAGGACATGATAAGAAGATAGAAAAAAAATTTAGGTGTAGTGCTGAAAAGCAGTAAAATCCTGGACTGATGTTGAGCAAATCTCATTGCCCTTGGTTGACAAGGAAATGATCTTCAAATTAGCAGACAGAGACATATCTAAAAATCTAAAACATACCTCTTCTCATTGTCAATTCCTTTTCATTAATCATAAACATGATAAACCCAACCGAAATGAACAGAAAAGCACTCTTCTATTTGCTCTCAAACATAAAGCAAGCAAATAAATGGTCAACACGAAATTTCTACTTGATTAAACTGAAGCTATTTAATTCCTCAGGGCTTCAGCCATTCCAAATCTTTCTAATCTTATAGGTAAGTGATAAGGAGCCATATAAAAGCTTAAGTCAATGCCTATGCAGGATGAAGCAACTAATGCCAGCCAGAATTAAACAGCTTGAGTACAAGACCACCCTTTTATTCAAGTGATTCAGCACCTTTGTTACTCATCTTATACATCAAGTCAGGCCAACCAAGCATGAATACGACTCGTCTGATAATCTCTCATTCTTGGATCATCTGAAAGTGATCAAGGGCTAAGAACATGCACTTGTTGAATCTATTAAACAAACCATCCAATGTTTATTAAACTAGACACCTTGAGGTTTGCGAAAAGTAGAAACGCCAGGATTCATTTAACCATTGGGACAAGTAAATCAGAATAATTCTCTTCTCAAGTAGTTCAGCAGCTGGGATCCCATCTTTACCTTAAAAATCATCCCAATATTAACACAAATTTCATACTGAGGAACTTATGTTTTGGGACTACCAGAAAGTGAGATCAAGGACAAGTATGATAGTGTAATTGTCATTTTCAAATGTATGGCAAATCAAATGCAAGTGTTCATTTACTATATGGGAGAAGTACATCACTATCCGACCATTATGCTGAAAAAACCTTTCTCAAAAAGGCCCAAACCAAAGAAGATCACAAACAAACAGCAAAATGTCAGGTAAATTTTTTACTTGCTTTTCATTGACCTATGATTCAAGACAAAGGCTATAAGATTCATATCTCAATATTTCCATGAAAATGGCAGGAAGAAAACACTACCTGACCTTTTCGCAGCCTATCTGAAGGGCACTTCAATGCATCTTCGAGCAGTGACACAACAACTGAAGAACAAGATGGATCTAAGCTAGAGTCAGCCAGTGCATAGGCTTTAAGGAAAAAGGCCTCAAAGGATCTCTTGATTTTGATGGATTCCTCCGCTTTCCTAAGTCCTTCTTCGCAATGACCCGTATCATACAAGATCCATCCTTCATAAACCAGACGTTCATGTTCAAAGGATGCATGTTGGCGGGCTAATCGTAAACTTCGCATTGCTGCTTCAGGACAGTTCAACCTGATCAAATAAAGAAGGATCCTAAGGACATGATATGCCAAGTTTCTAAACTTCAAAGAGTATGGAAGAAGGGATTACAATAGGAAGAATACAACCTAAAGATGGGCAAGCAATCATTGTGATTGCACCAATAGAAAGTTAAAAACAACTCATTAGTTTCTTATGTTTGGATGTTGAACGAAATGGCGTTTATGAAGGGTTGCAAATACAAAGTGTTCGGTTGCATATGCTCCATAATGAAGTGCGGAATGGAACATGTGCACATGAACCTTAGGAAAGGATGGGTATGGTATCGCTTATGAAAGTTCAAGAACATACCTGAGTAGGAGCAAAGACTGTCTGAAGTACAGGACTCCTTTAGCGATATCAGATTCAAGCATCTGATAAATGACAGAGAGGGACCCTATATCATCTACACAAGACCACCTATCGTACAACTGCAGCCAACAATCTCCTGATGTCCAATTCTCAACATGTTCACGGACAAGGGTACGAAGTTGGGATGCTGCCACTCGGCCCTCAAACATCCTATAATTTGGGGAGAGTGTAAGAATTGTCTGAACATCACAAATTGCTGCTTGATAATCCTCTAGAGCTAGATAGAAACAAAAGCGAAGTTCCAAACATTCTAATGCAAGTTTAAATCCAAGGACCCTATTAATTTCTGCAAGTGCAGCTTGACAATTTTGTTGCCTCATCAAAGAAGCAGCCCGGTACATGTATGGGTAGGTAAGAGTTGGATCCAATTCAGTTGCTTTCTGTAGGTCTTCCCACCTCTCACTTTCCTCACAATATAGTGATCTCTCCATATACATCCACCCCCGAGGAGAAGAAGAAGAAATAACGGAACTGAGCTTGTTATAAGCCCAAAGTTTATGACCCTTTATATATCCCACTCTAGCCAAACCACATACAGAATATATGTGCCCTTCATTAAAGGCTGCCTCAAACAGTCGTTCGGCCTCATCGAATTCTTTTCTTAAGAGCCTCACACATCCCAACTGATGAAAAGCCAGTATTTTCTGCCAGCTAGCTTCTGCTGACTCTAGAAATTGCTCCAGAAAACAAGCTGTCATATTGGACTGAGGATCCAGACTCATAGCTGCTTCACTTAATAAAAAATATAGTGAAAATGTGGCTGGCCCAACCATGGTAGTTGTGTCTTGCTTATTAGCATTGCTGAATATCTCCACCACTCGATCATCATTCAAACAATCAGGTAGTTCATGAAGAAGAACTTGTAAACATGACGCAGCAAGAATAGGGGAGTTCTCTTGAAGTGCATATTCCATGAGCTCTACAGCATCTTCTCTGGAGCTAATGAGAGTTGAAAGTTCCCTTTCACAGGTATCTTTAAGCCTTTCACAACAGAATTTGTTTGCAAAAATCAAAATTTCCAACAAAACTTCCGGAGGGACTTCATCCAAGTTTCCAGTAACACTGAACTCCCTTACTGCTCTAAACCCAAATGAGGATATGTTGTTATCTGATAAATCTATTTCTTCACAAAGTGATTCCAAGAAAGGCCCATTAAGCATAGCTTGAAATGGAGCAGAAAGGCCTGCAATTTTCTGCCTATCACAACATATTTTCTCATTTCCAATTCTAAAATCCACATTATTCAATTTCGGGTTGTCATTGCTAAAAGTACTTGGGGAACCTGAATTTGCTTTGATATGAAGTTGGGAGCCAATATCTATTGGGCCAAACTCTTGCGCACATTTACCACACGAAGCAAGCAAGTCTGCAATGAGCTCTTCTCCTTGCTTCTCATACTTTAACCATGCCCCGAACACCAATTTCTCATGTAAGTTGCCAGCATTCTGCCATGCCGAGCGGAGGCTTCTCCGCCTGAGTTTAACCTCACCAAGGCCCTTAAAGACCTGAAACTGTAACAAATATAAACTAGACTTCTCTTGAAGAGAGCATGATTCAAGTTCTTCATGAATCTGAGCCAAAACTTCTACATAATCAGCCGGCTTAAAGAATGGTAGAACCAGTGGTTCAGGGATCTTGAGAAGGGAGTCTCTGCAAATAGTTGAAAGACAGAGAAGGAAAACAGAATAAGTAACTATCCGAATCTATTGAAAAAATAGACAATTGTTTTGGTTATTAAGCACCAAACCAAAACTCACATGGATGAGGAAGAGGAGAGTTTTGAAAGTTTCCCTCTTTCAACTTGAAGCCACAACTGTGGATTTAAGGTGTTGAGCTGGGATTCCTTGCAGGAATCCCAGGGGAAAAAGGTCCTCATGGGGCATAAGAGATGTAACAAGTCCCTGATCTCCACACTAGCCAGATGGGTTTTTATCTTATTGTTACTGGGAAATTTACAAACCCTTATTGTTACTCGGCAACAACAAACTACTACCTTTTGCTCGGAGATTTTCCAACCCAACAAAGCAACAATCTAATCATAAATAATAATAGAAGAGAACATCGAACTATCATAACCGTATCAGTGACAAAACAATATAAAGAATATCCATAGAGCAGCACAAACAAAAATTCGATTCTAAGAATCCCCCAAATGAAAAATATAGAAGTAAGGAAAACAGAAAAAAGCTTGCCTATGGCACAGACTTCAAAGACTTTTGATCAGTTCTAAAACACGGAAATGAAGAACCGAGAGCCGCTATTCTCTATCATCAGTACACAAACCATACACAATCAGTCTCTTAAACAAAACAAGGAAAAACCAAATACCCACTAGCATTTACTTAAGATCTCCACCAAAAATCGACTGGACCCAGAAGCATCACAAAAATGGGCAATCTAGAGAGACCCAGTTCAATACTGGGTTGGAATTTGAAGTAGGAAGTAGCGGAAAACGACTTGTTGTAGCTGACAGAAGCGTGAGAAGTCAAAGTAAAAGGAATCCAAAGGGGAAAACTCTTAATTCCCACTTTTGCAGTAGCTTTCTTTTGGTTTGGTAAATGGGAAAGTCTTTTCCTTTTAGCTTTTTTCTTTCTCTTTTCACAATTTTTGTTCTCCTTCTGTTGGGATTGGGAGTCATGAAGACCAGTAAAGAAAGGAAGAATGAATAAACAAGAAAATAATAAAAATAAAAGATTTTAGTGGAGGTCCAACGGCGCCGTAAAACAGAAGCCTCTGAGAGAAGTCTTAACTTAACGTTGTCAAATATGTCTGGTTCTCACCACCAATTATTCGTGTTTTGAATTTACTCACACATTATTTATGGGAAGTAAACTTTAAGTTTGACATTAAATTATCCTGATTCTTTGGGAAAGTAGTAAGATCCTGACATCAGACAGCTAAATTATATCCCTCCCTCTGCTTTGAATGTTTCCATTCCGTTTACATATATGTATATGAAGATTGTGACAATTACATATTAATATATGTTGTAGATGGGCTGGTTTGATAAGATTAGGACGAGTTCAATAGTAAAGAATAATAATATTTTTAACAAACCAATCATTATTAATAATAATGGTAATCATTCTTTTCTCTTAATTAACTATAATAATTATATTTGTTCTCATTTTTATTTTTATGAGAATTTTTTTATATAAACCAACCACACTCTTATTTTCTTATTTAATTGGAAAATACTTTTCAACAATGAAACTGCTGTTCAATTCCAGAATAATTTAAATACATATTAATTATTTCATATCTTTAAATAAAATTGTAAAATTACATATATTAATATTAACATTATCCCTTCATTTAAAAAAAAAAAAAAATGAAAGGCGTGGCTGTGCTGGAGTATCATACAGTCATGACCAGCAGTTGCCGATGTTTTCGCCTCCGAATGCTATAGTTTGACAAGAGCGGAGGGAGAGTTAACGCGTTACATTACCACGGCAAAGCTTTCCTTGTGGATTCGAGCTGTAGCCAACCGAAGCCTCAAATAGATAAAAATATAAGCAAGCCCTTTTTGTTTTTGTTTTTCTCTATAAACTTTATACTTATTGCCGTAAATAATTATAATATCATCACTAGTGTAGATAAGCTAATTAATCCTCTTGGGTGAGTCATAGAGTAGATGGTGACAAATGTACGTCCAACAACAACACTTGCTTGCATTGTTGATTTTTCGGTTGTCTTACCCTGTGATTGTATATTAGTGCGTATATGCATATACTAATATTTTATATACTAGTACTGTTGTAGGTATTAATTAATGTAAAACAATAAAATATATAATTTTTGATTAAAATAAAAAAAAGCCCATTAAATTTGATGGAAACTTTGTTGGCTACAAAGGCTGTAGAGTAGGTTAAAGAAGTTTTGACCCATTTGGGCCTCAGGAAAGGTGCTGTGTAACTTATAAAGTCTACAAGATGATGCTGATAGCATAACAAAAGAATACATTGGTGTTTATAAGATGAAGAAGGGGGTTCCCAACTTTCAAGTGTCAACATAGTACAAGTATAGCATAAGGTCCTTTTATGGCTTGTGCTTTTGGGGCACACTAGCTCAGAAGGAGACGCCAAAGCATTCCTTAAAAAAGGAAAAAGAAAACGTAGAGAGTCTTATCTTAAGAATTTCAAAATTTTAATCATGTTAATTTGTTGAAATGACAAGTTATGTCAGCCCTCCAATAATAGATTATTTTCGTTAAAAATTAGAATATTTGAATGTTACTTTTTAAATTTAGAATTAATTTTAAAATTTTGAATAAAGTTTAAATTTTTTATAATTTACAATATAAATATTTTATTGAAACTTATATTAATTTTAATATACGTATGATATAGTATTGATATTCATTAATACCTTATAAGTTTAGGGTATGTTGACCTTAAATTAACTTATAAAGAGAGCATTTATCAATTAAATGATAATTATGACCCTTTTTTATTTAAAACAAGACTACGACTGAGTGAAAATAAAAAAAATGTCTACCACTGATTGAATTCATTTTAAACATTAAAGTAAAAATTATATTTTTATAACCAATATTTATATTTTTGTAACTAATAATTGCCTTTGATTACGATTCCTTGTACATTACAATATATATCTTATATCACTATGGTTGAAAATTTCACTTTTCTAACTAATAGTTATATCTTATACCATTTTAAAATGAAAGACAATGTTAACTTTTCTATAATTTGTAATATTATTTAGAAAAATATTTTAAACTATAATTTAAATGGTTACAAACTCTCCTTATAAATTAGGTTGGGATCAATGAACCTTATTGAATGCTTTTTCACGACTAACCTAGAATTTGAGTGTTATAGGGAAGAATTCTAAAAAAAAATGTGTCTAACTTATACACTACAATGTAAGTGAAATTGGGAAAACCAAGAGAACACAATTATAAGTTACCAAATTGTTAAATGCTAAAAAGTGCTAAGAATTAAAATTTGATTTAAAAAGGGTAATTTTATTTAAGCACAAGATGAAGATAAAATGCAAAGCAAGCTAAAATGATGATAGGTTATGCGTGTTTGAGTAGTATGATTATCCCTTTCTTATTGTAATGTCGTTGTGTACAATCTTTTCAAATCCAACTACCCAAATAATTCTCATGTAATTGCCTAACCTACTTCGAATCATGGTCACGATCTAACTAACCACCTTTTATGCATTATTGTTTTTGAAGCACACGTTAACTATGTATCCAAATCCTAGAATTCCTAACCGATTCCTATGTTCAGGATTTCCTAAATAACAACAACAACAACAACAATAATCTAATAAAAGCCTCATAAATAAAAGGTTTAGGGAGGTCCAGAAGTATGCAGCTTTACCCCTAACTAGTAGAGAAACTATTTCTGATCTATCCATAAATATATAGACACACACATACACACGCAAAACAAGGTAAAAAACACGCTATTATAAGAAAATGTTTAGGCTACGTAAGGAATAGTTTCAACCAAATAACTAATGGGAAGAACTACATATAAAGGATAACACTAAATACAATACATAAAACTCAAAGGAAAAAGTCTAAAAGTACTATGAAAAAAATCCCTAGGTGAGATCTTCTATCGATATCCTAGTATGTCAAAGTTTTTTATTAAGGGTCACATCCTTGGTAAGTTCTAGTAGAGTCGTATCATTCTTGATCACCTTCTCCTAGCTTTTCGTAGGCCTTTTTATTTTCCTCTTATAGTCCCTAAATACAATCTTTTCGCATCTTCTCATTAGAGTGTCAGTTTTTCTCCTTTTAATATGTCTGAACCACTTAAGCTTTGTCTCTCTTAATTTTTCATTAATAATAACCACCTTTAATTTGTCTCTTACTATTACATTCATGACCTTATCTCTTTTAGTAAGGTTGCACATCCAATGGAGCATCTTCATCTGTACTACTATTAACGTATGACTATCCACCTATTTGATAAACCAACATTCTTCCCCATAAAGCATGGCTGGCCTAATCATTACATGATATAATTTAACTTTGAGCTTGAGTTGTATCTTCTTGTCACTTAAAACTTATGATGCATTTCTCCATTTAATCCACCTTAATATGATATAGTGAGTAATGTTCTCTTTGATCTCTCTATTGCTTTAGGTGAAATATCTTAGATACTTACAATACCTTTCTATGGTATAACTTTTGAACCAACCTTAACCTCCATATCGGAAGCCACCTTATGACCCAAAAAGTTGCATTTTAAGTACTTAGGCTTAGTCCTATTCATTGGGCCTTTTCATCTTTGGGATAAGTAAGTCAGATTGCACCCATGTTATCAACAATTTCCCCTATATATTTGATTGAAAAAACTAAATACTTCTAGAATCCTTAAAAAAGAGTTCAAAGTTGTTACTCAAATTCTTAGATATGGAATAGTGGTTTTGGGAAGTTCAAGAACCAAGAAGAATCCGACTAAAAGAAGAAGCCTAGAAGCATCATTAAGATAACCTTCATACAATCCTTAGCCAAAAGGAGTCCTCGATTGAAAGGTCACTTTGGGCACAAGGGTTGTAAGAAGACTCCTTTATGTTTAAAGCTATTAATTACCCACCCATTTTGGAAGCTAAAAGATTTATTTTATTTGAATTTCAAACTCTCATTTCTCCTCTAGGATTTGCTTATTTTGTTATAAAATTTCTCCATTCTCAACCATTTGCTACTTTAAACTCCTTTCAATTTTTGTCTTCTCCACTAGCTACATGTCTCTTCCTTCTTTTCCTCTCAAATTCCTCTAAAACCTAGTGAATTCTTCTTTTATTATGGATATCAAATGTTGGGCCCCGTTTTTGGAGCCCAGCGATCCGGAATCATACAAAGCTTGTCATCCCATAAGGGTGCGTGCTTACAATAGTCAAACATCATCACAATTTTGAGAATCACAAGCAAAACCTAATCATATTTCATTAATGAATCTAAACCAATACGGTCGAATCTCATTGCAAATTTTCTTAAACAATTAATGCCAAAATTATGAATACTGTACAGGGCTCGGTACCGGATTGAGCTCTGGAACGGAACTGTACCAGTATCGGTCGGTATCGGGTACCGTTTTGTGAAATTTTTTAAATTTATGAAATAGTCCCTAAAATTTTTAAAAATTGCAAAATAGTCCATATTGATATATTATACAGTTGTACTGTATACTTTACTAGTTTACTGTTTACA